>PVIH01008188.1:0-93356 GCA_004025045.1 Sigmodon hispidus
AACCATAAAAGATTAAAAAAAAAAAAAAACAGAAAGGGGGGCTGGAGAGATAGCTCAGCGGTTAAGAACACCATCTGCTCTTCCAGAGGACCCGGGTTCGATTCCCAGCACCCACATGGCAGCTAACAACTGTCTGTAGTTCCAGTTCCAGGCAAACACCAAGGCAAATAAATAAATAAATAATAAATAAATAAAGTTTTTTTTTAAAAAAAACCAGAAAGGGTAAGAAAAAAATCCACTATTTTATCATCTGCAGGTAAATTATTCTAAGAATTTGTGTTTTGTTTAGAATTTTTATTTTTTGCCTTTTGCAGCACACATTGTTAAAAGTCATGCTTGTGATACACAGAACATTATTTTCTTCCTTTTGATTAATGCATCCTGAATATGCCAACATATTTATAATGTTTAGTATTTAGTATTTTACTTGTTTTAAACTTAATTTAAAAAATCTTTTATTAAATTTATTCTTTGAAATATAAACTTTACTTTTTAACCAAAAAGTTTTTATGTTTATAGGTTTTTATATGTATGTTTTGTATAATTCCACATTATCTTTTTATTTTGAGACAGGGTCTCATGTAGTTAGTTTGGCTTTGAACTCACTGTGTAGCCAAGAATTACCTTGAACTTCTGATCTTCCTGCTTCTACATAGGAGCGAGCATACGCTAGGACTATGGACCATCATACCCTGTTTATATGGTGTTGGGAGTTGAAACCAGGGCCTCATGCATGAGTAGAATTTTGAGGTCAGAGAGAGTCTTGGGCTTTTCCTCCACATTGCCTGTTGCTTTCCAGGCACCTGTCAACTGCCCTTTCTCCTCTTGCCTGTCTTAGGACTGCTGTGACAACACAGGACAGCTTGTGGGGTCCTCAGCTCTTCTCTCCTCCCTCCTTCAGTTTGAGCACCCTGATTGTACTGC
The DNA here is from genome assembly GCA_004025045.1 of Sigmodon hispidus. Lineage (NCBI taxonomy): Eukaryota > Metazoa > Chordata > Mammalia > Rodentia > Cricetidae > Sigmodon > Sigmodon hispidus. The sequence goes on from PVIH01008188.1 coordinate 925, forward strand.
TGGATATTCTGAAGTCTGCAGGGATCTTCTGGTCTTCAGATTGGCTTCCTTGTTTGACATGAACTTTAGACCCTGAGGAATCTTAGTTCTCCTGGCCCCTTTCCTGCTTTTGGAGTGAGCACTTCCCTAATTTAGCTTCTCATACTTTCCCCCAGGTTCTAGCTGCTCTACACTGGCTTCCTTCTTAGCAGGTGTTTTGTTTTGTTTTGTTTTGTTTTGTTTTTAGGCTGGCAGAACTCTGGTTAGTGAAGACCCATCCTCCTTTCTAGCCCCTTCTTGGATTGGTGCTTGTTTGTTGTCAGTCATGATGAGTTCATGCTTATTTGATTTCTAGACTGTCTGAGCTTAGCTTTTGTGAAGCTGTCTTTATGTTTGGTTTGGAACCCATGTCAAGTGTGATCTGAGCTGTGCCTTTGAAGCTCTAAGGAGTGTCCATCCTGGGGTTTTTGCTTCTGGAATCCCTCAGGGAACCAGAATCACTTCTCAGGGTGGTAGCATTTCCTGCCTCAGCTCCTGCTTCCTCTGTGACTTCCTTTCTCTGTTCACAGAGGGCCAGAACTAGAGGAGTCACTTGCTTCTCATACAGATTGAAGGAGCCATTTAACACTCAGTAATCAAGAGAAAAATATTTTATGTGTAATATTTAAAAAATAAAACTATTTACAAAACTGTGGTGAGCACAGTCTCAGAACTTAATGATAATGACCAGTAACAGCTCTGTGCAAGCAGATTGGCTACCCCGCCAAGCCCCAGGGAAGTGTCCCACTGCCCTCATTCATAGCCACCAGGAAGAACAGCTGTCAGGTGTGGCTGATGTGCTCCTCCTGATCCTTTCTGGAAACAACCCTTGCTTGATAGACCTCTGTAGGCTAGGTGATATGAAAGATTTGAACCTGTGCTTTTCTTCTGCCTGGAAGCCCAAATCCTGTTTTCTATTAATTCTTCTGATAATCCTGCTGAAAAGCTAAATACTTCTCATATATATGCCTAACTAAAACATAATAGTAACACACACGCAAAAAGTGCTCGTGGATAAGCCTAACCATCTGAGTTTGATCCCTGGGATCCTTAGGGAGAAAGTGAGAATCAAACCAAAAGTTGTCTTCTGATCCTCACTAAAGTAGGTAAAACTACACACACACAAATATAACAAAATTTAAAAAAATAATTTCAATTGCGTGTAGCTATAAGATATAGTGATGCATTTGGTATATGTATACAGTATTTGATGACCAGATCAGAGTGACTGGAGAATTTATTACCTAAAATAGTAATCATTGTTTTGTGTTGGAAGCAATATAATAACCTCTACTGTCATTTTGAAATGTAGAAATGTCTCCCACTTTTGAACCCTGATCGGCAAAACAACGTAGGCCATTGTACAGTCTCTTATCGCTGTTCCTTCCCAGGAGATTGTGGTCATTTTTCTTCTCTAGGTCCCTGTATGTTGTTATACATTTATTTTATGTGAATCTGCTTTAAGATTCCAACTCATCTGATGCAGTCTTTAATATTATTCTGTACTAGTTCTCTGTTCTGGATTTTTTTGTGAAAGGAGCCTCTAATTGTTAAAATTATTAAAACTGCCATATATTTTACAAATACTGGTTCAAGGTATCTTAGGGGCACTGGATGCAAGGATCAAAAATTTAATTTGAATTAGATTAAGAGAAAAGTAATATATTGGGCAAATAGGGAGAATTTTCTAGAACACAACTGCAGGAAGTACAGCTGAATTTTTGTGGGTTTTGGAAAGTCACTAGGTGGCTCTTCCTGTCTGCCTCTTTCCCTTTGAAGCCTCAGTTTCAGACTACATCTTCTTCCAAGTATCTCTACGCGTGCCCCCTTTTTTGCAGAAATCTTTTATTTGCAGACTATGCTTATTTGAGAGCATGCCAGTGACTGACTGTAGCCACCAGCCTCATCTGTGGGGTTGAACAGTGCTATCTGATCATAGTTCCTAGATCATTACTTCACATTCTCAAGGGTGTATGGACTAGCTCTGCCTTCCTGGCTCAGTTAGCTGTGGAATGGGGTTCATTCCACATAATCTGACATAGTCTATCTGAACATTGTCTCAGCACGGGATAGTCTGGTAAACTAGACAAGTGTATTTCCTACAGTGTGCTAAAATAAAGTAGTCTTGCCCCTGAGAGAATCCAGTCCCAGTGAGAATGACTGCTCTGCAGAGAAAGAAGGTCAGGTGAGGTGTGGGTGGACTGTATTCTGTTGGAAGTCCCAGTGTGAGCCACCCATGGACTTAGAAGTACAGTTTTACCAGGTACAGAGAGGACTCTCCAACAGAGATGATATGCAAAAGGACACTCCGGAGCTCAATGTGAATGCGAGTCATCTTGTGCTATACCTGTGTGGAGGGACCCCCTAAACCACCAAGGAGTTGGATTCCAAAGTAAACACATGAGGGTCAGTTCCAGTGCAGCAGAGGAATTTGGCCCCGAGCTCGGGCGTGAGAGGATTTTTAAAGAAAACATACATAAGTGTGGTGCTCTATGTCTTAGCATTGCGGGATTGGGCAAAGGGGTGGAGTACGGTAATTCCTGGAGACTATTAGCTAGACCTGCAGGAATCCAAGCTTGAATCTACTGGCTGTCAGGCTCATTCCTGAAATTTTTTTTCTAGATTCTTCTTAGACCTGGGCCCTTCCTTCAGGCACTAAATAGTCTTTCCCTGAAATAAAGTTTTGTAATGGTAAATCTGGTAAATGTGGTAAATCTATGCCTTTACACTTGCAAATGGCAAAGAGCTAGAGAATTTTAAGTGGAGAAACAATATGATTTGTTTTGAGTCTACCAAACATTTATTAGTTATCTGTCATGAGCTCCTTCTGGGCCTTAAGGAGCCTAGGAGAAATAATAAATTCTTGCTCTTACCTCTTTTGTGATAGTCTCATTATATAGTTCTGTCTAGCCTGAAACTCACTGTGTAAAGCAGACTGGCCTTAAAGTCAACATGTGCCTTCCTCCTGAGCGCAGTGCTGGACATGTGCTCCACCATACCTCGCCTCCTCTTCCCTTTTTATTTTCTTTGGTAATTTATTTTTCAGACAATCTACACTGCTGTCTTCAGAGTATTCAAAGATCTTTAACCAATGTAAAAATACCAAGTGCTGTTTCTACAAAGAGTAGTTCCTTCTTTGCCTTGGCTTTAATTTAATCCAGATTATCACAACACATTTTGATTAAAAACAAACAGAATTATCAGCCAGATGTGCAGGAATAAGAAAACTAGAGTGACTGTCAGGGAAAGGTCAGATTTTGTAGGAGAGGTATTAGTTTAAACTTTCACAAAGCAGAACACTGGATGCTGGATATTTCGGGTAAGGGAAATACTATGGGTGAACCTACTGGAGAAAAGCTGGAAGTTATCATTCTGAAGGTTTAGTGGTGGGGTGGGGAGGAGAAAGTGAGTGAGTGAGTGGTCTAGAGAGGTATTGGGAGACAGGGCTAGGTGAGAAGAGAGAAGTGCTCAGATCATAAATGCTCTTAAATCAGCTGTGAGACAGCAGCAGGCCTGCAATCCTGGCAGTCCTAATGCTTGGGAGGTTGAGGCAGGGGGATTGAGAGTTTGAGTCTAGTTGGGGGTCTTACACCCTGGCTCAAAAACAGTCTATAGCCATACCACTCTGAACGTGCTAAACAGGATTGGGCCTGGTTAGTACTTGGATGAGAGGCTGCCTGCATTACCAGGTACTGTAGGCTTAAAAAAAAAGAAAGAAAGAAAGAAAAGGAAAGGAAAAAGAAAGAAACAAAACCACAATGAAATAGCCTGAGGTACAGAATAATACAATGTCTCAAAAATAAATAAATCTAAGAAAGAAAGAAAAAGATTCACTATTTGATTCTATTTATGAGGTTCTAAAGTAGGTAAACCTAGTAACAGATTTAGAAAACCAGATTAGTGGTTGTTGCTGGGGAGAATGAGTGAGGCTGTCTGGAGGGGAGCCCCCAAGATTTTTCTATGTTGTGAGAGGGTCTTATATATTGATGTGGTTTTTGTTGCAAGTATGTATGCATTTCTCAGACCTCCTTGAATAGTATCCTAAAGATTAATATATTTTACTGTAAATAAACGTTGTTTATTTCCTACCCCCAAATAACCTGTGAACCTTGAGCTTATTAATGAGGGAGGTGGATACAGCCAGTACTGTAGTCTGCAGTCCAAGGCTTTCTGGGTAGCTCACTGTTGCAAGTTTAAGTCTAAAGGCTGAAAAATCTGGCGTTTGATGTTCAAGGTAGCAACACCAGACAACATACTTGTGGGCACAGGAGAGTAAAACCTGAGGAAGGGAGTATCCCCAGCTTATTTGGACAGTGTCCCATATTTGGTGTTGACCTTTCCTACACAATTCACTGTCCTTTGTAACGGAAATGTGCTTTATTAGTTCCAAGTTCAGTCAAGTTAATACCCAAGAACTAAGGTATATTTCAGTGGCAGAGTGTGTTCATAGCATGCTGGAGGTGCTGGTTCCATTCCTAGCATCAAAAGACTAAAAACAAGGAACAACAACAACAAAAAATGGTTGATGCTCCAAATTACATTAAAAATATGTATACTGAAATTGAAATGCCTGAGGTTTTTACTGACTTAGAAGTTAAACATTAGATTTGCATCAATAGATGGTAGACATTAAAGAGTGAAGCAAAATGATAAACTGTGGACTGTAAGTGGTGAGCATGTGGATCTTTGCAGCATAGTCTTTTAATTTTCCTTTGCAATTATTTTTAAGATTTTAGTATTTATGTACTTGTTTACTTATTTATCCATTGTGTGGTCAAGTAAGTCAAAGGCATTGGATACCCTGGTGCTAGAGTTATAGGCAGTTATGAGCTCCCTGATACGGGTTCTGAGAACCAAACTCTGGTCCTCTGCAAGAGCAATATGGACTCTTAACAGCTGAGTCATTTTTCCAGCCTCAGAATTTTTTTTTTAAATGATAAGAAAAATAGGACCCATGGTTCATTGAGTAAAGGCATTTGCTGCCAAGTCTGATGACTTGGATTTGAGCCCTAGGACCTGTGAGCCAGGAGAAAGAACCACCTCACTCAGGTTGTCCCCTGTTCACACAGATGCCATGCACTGATAAGCAAATAAAATTATTTTTTTTAAGATGAGAAAAATACAAAGATTCTACTATTGCATCAAAGATTTTAGTGTATCAACTGGGGGCTTCAATATGCTTTTAAGAAGTTACTAGGTATATATCTTTGAAACAAAAACTTAGACTTCAGTTTTTCTGGACGAAAAGTATGGTAGGAGCTAAGAGAGGCGTATGAGAGATAGAGCTGAAGGGATTCCTGAAGTTAGGGTATAGAATGGGCAAGACTTAGTGAGCCCAGTTGAGTGATGGATGGCATGAGTTAGGGTGAGAAAAAGACCTTGAGTTGGCATGCAGTACTGGGTGAAGGACTGTGACTTAGAGACTGGTGGATGAAGGTACTGGGTAGTATGTTCAGGTGACATGAGGCTCAGATGAAAAGTTAAACTGGAATGAGTAGGTAGGAACTAAAGATATCAGTACTTTCCAAGAGAATAGCTCATCTCTTGAACTAGGTAGAAGTGCTGGCCAGAGCAGGATGACCTGGAAGAGGAGACCAGTTCTAATAAAACCAAGAGAGCTCATATGCCTTTGATACCATTGTGTGTCCCATCACCTGGCCACTGGACCCAGATCAACACACTGGAAGACACTCTGGAGCAGTAGGTAAGCTAGGAAAGCTTTAAGTAAGGTATTAAGCTGGTATGTTCTAGAATGAACAGTTGTAGCAGAGAGAATGCCAGACAGACTTTATCTTTGTAGAGCCCTGAGTAGAATATGAACTAGTAATGTTCACTGGGTCTTGGTGGAGCCAGAGTTTGGAGAGCTCCCTTGCAGTGGTAGATATGGCTCTCTTAGTTGCCCATTTGGCACATCAGTTACATCCACCTTGTCTAGCTGAGGCTGCTGTGGGACTGAGCATGGAGATGATGATTTCTTTTCCTCAACTGAAGTGAATTTTCATTTCCAGCACAAGTTTTGATTTTGTTTTTGTTTTGCAGGAAGAGATCATTTATAGGTGGGGTAAGTCTGTCACTGTTTCTGTGTGCTGCTCTGTCACAACAGAGCAAGAAGGGCACTGGTGGCCCTTGTCTCATGCTGCCCTTAGGTGCCAGGGTGGGCAGAGAAGTGTTTCCCTTTTGGGAAGCTTTATCATCTTTCCACAAAGAAGGCATTCTACACAGGATTTCTCCGTGTTGTCCTGGCTGTCCTGTAACTCTGTAGACCAGGCTGGCTTTTGCCAGCCTCTGTTTCCTGAGTGCTGGGATTAAAGGTGTGTGCCACCACCGCCTGGCAAGAAGGCATTCTTAAGTTTGGCCCTTCTACCAAATTCTAGATTCTGAGAGACTTGCAGACTGGGACTAGGTAGATATTTTTGTTGTTGGTTGCTGTTTTTGTTTGAAAGCCTTTATAGTGCTGGGCAGAAAAGTTATGTAACAAAGCACATGAGCACTTGCTGTGTGGCAGGCACACGGCTGAGTGGCAGGGATGCCACAAGGATTCAATCATCAGTTTATAGTGTGCAGGGGAAGAAGGAATCAGACCAGGAATCACTCCTAGCTGGGGATACTTGAAGTAGTCCGCTCCCTCTCCCCAACATTGAATTACACTTTCATCACAAAGGAAAAATAAAGGATGTGAGACACAACAAGGGACTGGTGCCAGGACAACTAGAGGAGTAAAGAGTTAGCCAGAGGCACTTCCAGAAACTTAGGGTAAGTAGGACCTGGTCATGCCATGAGAGAAGCATATGCAAAGGGCCTTAGGGCAGCTGAAGTGTGTACAACACTGAGAAGCTTGAAGGCTCCAATGGGACAGAGGTGTGAGAGAAAGGGCCAGGGATGGTGGTGGCTCCAGGAAGTGGGCAGGGCTCCGAAGGCATTTAAGCCCTGCAGGCCACAGATCGCAGTGTTTGTTCTGGGGGCTGAGAAGCTAATGAGGAGTTTGAAATTGATGAATGAATGGTGTCAGTAGCTGCTTCCAGATGACAGAGCTGCAATAGGGAGAATAGAATAGAACATGGTTCTTCTGACTGTGGGAAGCAGCTGTGGATTTCGGTGAACAGAGAATACAGCTCAACCAGTCTTCTTACCACTTGTTTTTACATTTCCCAGGTAGCAATTTCATGACAGCAGTGCAGGGAAGGTGAAGCCAGATTACAGGAGGAAAGTGCTGCCAAGACAGGCCAGTGTGCTCTGGTTCCTCACATGGAACTCTTTCCCTTTGTTCCAAACAAGCAGGTACCTTTTGAGGAGGTGAGATATGGAGCATTCTTTCCAAACCCCTAAGAGAGCTAGCTCCCTGAACTAGAGATGCTTCCTGGTCTCTACAGCCTGAAGAGGAAGAGGCTGCTGCCAGTGACCCCATATTTATTTCACCTGGGCTATAACATGGTTGGAATTGGTGAATGTTTCTGAACCACTGGCAGTACTGCCAGTTTCTGGTCCAGCACCCCAGCCCTGCTGGAGAGAGGGAGCTGACTACCTCAGGTATCCCCATCTGGGTGTTTTTCCTGCCTGGGGAAAAGACTGCTTTGATATGTTCCCCCAGAAGGACCTGGCACATGGTGGTTCATTTCAATCTGAGGCAAGAGAGAGGCTGACATTAGGAGAATAAGCTCCGAGTCTCCACCACTGTCAGTTCCAACACAAGCTCATACCGACCTTTTCTCCTGCTCAGACTCTGCTGTGCTCTTACCATCTGTTCTAGAGTTTCCAGAACCATCACTCCTTCTCAGACTTCTGGCAGAGTTGTCTTAAGTGTGAGTTGAGTGGGGATGGTGTTTGTTAGCTTCTTGGTCACCCCTGTGGGTGCTCAGAAAGACTGTGGACAGAACCTGAAGAGTGCTCTGCCACCCTGGGTGGTCAGGTGGAAAGCTGTAGGGCACTCCTAGAAAGATGGAAGCAGGACGATAGTATATAGCATAGTCCTTCCTAATCTGGAGCCTAACTTGATTAGGATTTGGGAGTTTTTTTTTTTTTTTTTTTTTTTTTTTTTTTTTTTTTTTTTTTTTTTTTTTTTTTTTTTTTTTTTTTTTTTTTTTTTTTTTTTTTTTTTTTTTTTTTTTTTTAAATACTGTAACTAAAAATCAAGTATCACCTAAAAATATAGCTTCTTTGGGAAATCAGATGACTTGGTATCCCTTAGTCCTTATGGCTCTGTGGCAACCATTTCAAGCTTAAGGAGTGGTTGCCCCAGGAACAGGCAGGACCTACCTGACAGTGAGTGTGTCATCTGGCAAGATTTGGGATCTCTGTGGCCCCATTACACATCTGGGATTGTGCCTTGATTTTGGGAAGTATTACAGATTTAGGCCTTCATGATGAATGTTTCCTGTAGGTGCAAAAGGGCTTCAGGCATGGCTAAGCAAGGAGGGAACTCTATTGTTCACTGCTACCTCTGTGTGCTTGGTGCTCTGTTTGTTCTTCCACTCTTGGACACTGCAAGGGAGATCTTTGCTGCCCTTGACCAGTAGAGGGAATAAGGAATGCCTGAGCCAGGGTGTGAACCTGATCTGTTAGATCTGAGGGAATGCCTCAGGGTCACAGAGTAAGGTTTAAGGGGTGATTTAGCTTCCTCCCCAGAGCCTTGCTAGACACACTGAGACTCCTGGTAGGCAAGGAAAGAAGGACAAAGCTGTGGTGATATATTGTATATTTAACAAAATTTGTCTGGAATATCAGAGCACAGAATCACCCACAGCCAAACCATGAAGGTCTGGGAATGGTGACTGATGCCTTTAATCCCATCACTAGGGACACAAAGTTGGATCTTTGTGAGTCCAAGGTCTAACAGCCAGGCAGTGGTTGTTCACATCTTTAATAGTTGAATCAGGAAGTAAAATAGTTGGGTGGGGAAAGAAATATAAGGCAGGAGAAGGCCGAAGCTCTTTCCTTTTGCCTGTGTGCCCAGTCAGTCTGAGGACTCGAAATGACCTGCCCTGTTCATTCTGAGAAGTTGGCTGGGTAAGAAGTTTGACTGTGGTCTGTTTCCCCTCTGGTAGTCCAGCTTTGGGTTTTTATTACATACTAAACAGAATTTGTGCTATACAAGGTGCAGGGATTTCAGGAGAGGTCCCTTTGTCATGGTAAAACATTTTCACAGGAAGCTGGGGGATATTTAGGGATAATTTTCTCCCTCTTTTAAAGTCTACTTATCTCCCTCTTTTTCGCCTAGCACCTTTTCTAGAACTTGTAAACAGGGAAAAGTTGATTTGCTTTGCTTGAAGCTGAGAAGGAAGCTGTGTGCAAAGCCCAACCCTTCAAGTCAGATTTACCCTTCTGCAGATCGTCTATCAGTGAGGGCTTGGAGGAACTCAGTGGAAAACCTGTGAACTCAGTTTTTATGTCTGCAGATGAGGGAGTGGAGGCCACAGATACAGTCATGGGCCCAGGGTACCCTTTCATAAGCTCTTTTTTGAGGCAGTTCCACCCCAGCTAGGTTTTCTGTCTGCCCTCTTCAAAGACTTTTTCATATTTATTTTCTCTTCCTTGAGTAAAACAAGGAGAATTTGCATTTCATGGAGCACATTGGCTGAGTTTGCTGTTATTTTAAAGGAAGGCATCTTTTGGAGGAGAGCAAAGGGCATGGAATGGGTCTGGATGACTCATTCCTTACTTTAGAATCCCATGTCCTGTGACTTTCCTCTTCCCAATCTTGGCCCTGCCTGTAGATGCTGTTCCCAAAGCTGTAGATAGGACTTAAGTTGGGAAATGAGGTTTTCATTTACCTGCAAAACACAGACAGGTGCCAGATCTCAGATTTTTAATGCCTAGAATTTTGGCCCAATTAAAAATAACATCAAACCTTTTTGGCAGTGACTCAAAAACCTTGTCTAAAAGTCAGGATGGGCTGCTTTTATCCAGCTTTCTTGTCTCATCCTTCTCATGTCTGCCCAATTGCACCCATTGCTGCTTAGATAACCGGCATGGAGGATTTCTTCCTTTGTCTGCTTGCCTAACCTGCCCAGTGCTCACCTTTCCTTCCTGAGGGAAAGATACCCCAGCCTGCTGCCATCCTCCATGATTCGGTGTTTGATTATGGACAGTGGAGATCTTGCTTGCAGCAGTATCGTATATGGACATCAAATATTACAATGAGGCCCCAGGGAGGTTTTATGTTTATTTTTGAAAAGTTTGTTAGTGATTGTGATCTTTTGATATGAAAACAGAGATTTTTGCTCACAGATTATGTAATCTTCCAGGTCAAGTGGAGGCTGTAATGCATGCCACTGGAATGACAAGAGTAGAAATGGGGCTGTCAGCTCTGTCTGCTTGCATCAGAGTGATGGCTCTCATTCCAACAGAGGACTGACACTTCTCATATCGTTCTGTGTTTGAGATGTACAGGTCCTAGTTAGTTGTATCAATAATTTTTTTGATGACTCCTTGACTCTATGTTAATCAAAGCCTTTTTAAGGAAAGCATTGGGAAAGCAGCTCATCCTAGGACTGTCAGTGATGCCACAGCCAGATGAGGACACATGAAATTGAATGGCTATAGTGAAAAGACTTGTAACTGTTTGCTGGTAAGGGCGTGGAATTAGAACTTCCATATGGCTGATACTCACTGTGAGGGCCCATTAGGGCAGTTAATCTTGTCATGTGACCCAGAAATAACTACCTGTGTCCATGAAAAAGGGTCTTTCTTTTGTGCAGATGTTTATTTCTAATAGCCCAAAGCTAGAGACATTACATGTCTTTCCATGGTGAGTGGATAAACTGGGCACTCATACCATGGAATAGTTGAAAAAAAAAAAAAAACAAGCCCCAAACTGATACCCAAACAATGAAAATGAATCTAGAAATATCCTGTGTGAAAGAAGTCAGATATAAGAGTTTATATTGTGTAATTCTGTTGAGGCTGAACAAAAAATAGGAACTAAGCTCCAGTTGCAGGATGTGAGGTAGAAGAGAAAAGAATGGTTTGCAGTGATAGAATTACTGTTGTCATGGTTCCAGAAGTGCATAAAGTTGTGAGGTCATTGTGTTTATGTACAATTGGTTTAAGAAGAAAACTACAGAAAGGTGATGGGTTTTATGGAATTCCTTGCTAATTTTCTTTGTGTTTTTGAATAAGGAACTTAAGATTTCTTCGTATATTTTATAAAGCAAATAGCCATATGTAAATGCTGGGTGTGGGGGTTATCCACAGATTCTTCTGGCAAGAACATGTTAACCAATGTATGCTCATGTATTGGAGCTTGCTTGCAAACTTAGTTGTGGAACATTTACTGTGTTACTTCCTGTCTCTGCATATCAGTAAGAAGAGGTTTAGTGGGGTAGAGGCAGAGTCTGGGAACTCAGAGTCTGGAAAGTGTTTACGTTTTGGTAGTGTTAGGTTGTTCAGCATTAATATAAAATGTGACTATTGCTTGTGTTTAAATTTAGAGTTTTCAAATAAAATTTGGGTTCCCATTTTTTTTTTTTTTAGTTTTTTTTCCCTCCTAACATTATTTATTTATTTACTTAATTACTTACTTATTTAAGGAGAGGGACATATGGAGGTAGAGGAAAACTTGTAGGGATGAGTTTTCTCCTTCTTCTTTGTAGGTGACTGGGGTTGAGTTAGGGTTAGGGTTAGGGCTTGGCTGCAGGCACCTTTCTCAGATGGGCTAACTCTCTGGTCCTTTATATACCTTTAGAAATTAATGATGTTGATTGGGCCAGGGGCTGGGGTAGCTCAGTTGTTAATGTGCTTACTGTGTAAACATGAAAATCCGAGTTAAATCCCCAGCTCCCACATAAATATCTGGGCATGGTAGGCATGCTTGTAATCATAGCCCTAGGAAAGCAAAATGGGAGGATTCCTGGAGACCCACTGCCAGACTCAGCCTATTGGCTAACTCCAGACCAATGAGAGACCCTGTCTCACAAAACAAGGTAGGCAGCTCCTGAGGAACTACATCCAAGATTGACCTCTGGTTTCCCCACACATGCATGCATAAACACCTGCACACACATTCACCTCCATAAACACAGAGATGCATACACACATACGTACGTACGTATGTACATACATACACGTACATACATACATACATGCATACAGACAGACAGACACTCTCCCCCAGATACACACACACACACACACACACACACACACACACACACACACACACACAGGTATTGCTGATAGAATCAATTCCACATTCCTGCATGATAGAAGCTGTCTGCACGTGTGTTGTAGCTGTTCCTTCACAGCCACTTATAATTAGTTTTCTACCATCTATGTACACTTTGTTGCCTTTTCTGTTCTCTATAGTAATAATTGAGAGAAACTAGTTTATTATTGAATTCTCACTGTGTGTTAAGCCTTGTATTAAGGTGTGATGATTCAGGGGGATCATACAGAGAATTCCAAATAGTAATTATTGTTCCCAGCATAAATTAAAAACCAAAGCTGGCTGTGATATTTCACACATATAATCCCTGAGGCAGAGGCAGTATTACTGTGAGTTTGAAGCCTGTTTTGGATACAGAGTGAGTTCTAGGTCAGCCTAGACTAGAGTGAATGGCCTGCCTCAACAAAACAACAAATTAACAACAAGAAAACTACAATATTCAGAGGTATGAAAGAAGTATATTATATGATGTATGAATGAATCATAATGAAACTCATTCTTCTATAACAATTAATATACATTATTTAAAAAAAAAAGAAATTAGAAAGACCAGAATGTTAAATATTTTAGGGAAAACAAAAGAAAATTCTTTTTGTAAAGTTTTTAAAAAAAATCTCCACATTCTTAAGAGACCAATTATATCTGTATGAATTACCTTGTTTGCCCATCTGTTTATGTCACCCAGGAAACCCCGTTCCCCTTTGTGAAATGTAAACAGTAGGTAATAAGCTGATACTGGCACAGGCTATGTGGATCTTCTTAGCTGTGTCTAGACCATCCTCATTTCAGCTGTGGAAATGGGCTGTGCTGGAGCAGTGCTGCCCCAGCTCTTTCCTTGTCACCTATGGAGAGGTTCAGGGCAGTGGGGCTGTGCTTTCAACTAGTAGTTATATGTTGATTTGGTTCACTGTAGTAGCTGACTTCTTTATGGTGACAAATCCTACTAGGCTTCGAATTTGATCTTAGGGTTAAAGCCTTCCCACTCAGGGCTGGAGAGATGGCTCAGAGTTTGGGAGTGCTGACTGTTCTTCCAGAGGTCCTGAGTTCAATTCCCAGCAACCATATGGTGGCTCACAACATGTCTATGATGACATCTGCTTCTACCCTCTTATGTATACTGTATACATAATAAATAAATCTTTTTTTTTTTAAAGCCTTCCCACTCACACACGGGCCTTTTATGGACATGGATGCTCAGTAGTGTGGTTCTTGCTATATGAGTGTAGTGATCTGCTGCTTTGCTTTAAGCTTCCTCATGGTTGTAGGCCTGGCAAGTCTGGATGGACTTGCTGAGCTGTCTTCAGCCTTGGCTGGAGAAGTCTCTCTGCACCACTGCTGCCATCTGGTGGCCATTATCTCAAATTGCAACAGCATGACCTGTTTCAAAAAGGAGTGGCTTGTCCTTCAGTGGCAGAGAGTACTACACATTAAAATGCCATGTCACATACAAATTCTTGGGAAGGAGAAATTCATCAACTCTTCAGGCAAGAACTGTGATGAACTAATGTGTATATTTGAAAGTCATTTTTTTTTTAACTTTGTGAATCCAGGGCTGTCATTTCTGGTCTTTGGCTGCTAGTGAAATGAAGGGTTACTTATTTCCAATGAAGGAAATCCTTATTTTCCCATTCAGTTCATCAGAGCCATCAGCTTTTGCCTTGCTATATGAAGTGGTATCATATTGTGTGTGTGTGTGTGTGTGTGTGTGTGTGTGTGTGTGTGTGTGAGAAGTGGAGGGAACCAGTTTTTTAATTGCCAGGAGGATGACATTGAGTTCTGTCCACAGCTGGCTGTGAGACTCTTTAAGCCTTTCTTGGTTTCCTTTCCAATAAAACAGATTTCTTGGGCATCATGCTTTTTTTTAAGATTTATTTATTATATATATACAATATACAGAAGAGGGTACCAGATGTCATTATAGATGGTTGTGAGCCACCATGTGGTTGCTGGGAATTGAACTCAGGACCTCTGGAAGAACAGTCAGTGCTCTTAACCTCTGAGCCATCTCTCCAGTCCAGGCTTCGTGTTTTTTATGGTGATACTGTGCCTAAGCTATAGCTGAATGAAATTATAAAGTATTCAAAATATCTGGCAAAATAGTTATCTTCTCAGTCTATATATAAAACAATTATGAATATAAATGGAGGGCTTGAGATTTGTGTGACTACTTTGTTCAATTGTAAAAATGATGCTAGAGTGTATATATATATGTACTACTATTCAAGATATGCCTATCATTGCATTTAATTTTTGTTACATCTCTTAAAAATTATATATTCTAAAAATATGCATCTTGGAATTTAGGAATTGTAGGATGGGTACGATGGTACAAATTTAATAATCCTGGCACATACCATGGCAGAAATAGGAGAATTAATTCAAGGTCAGCCAAGAGCACATGAGACTCTATCTCAAAAACAAAACTAATTTAGGAAGAAATAGGGATGGAGCAGAAGAGAGAGAAGACTTAAATTTTTGATACTGGGTGTTCCTTTAAAAAAGTAAGTACCCAGTTGGGAGTGATAGTGTATGCCTTTAATCCCAGCACTAGGTAAGAAGAACCAGGTGGATCTCTGTGAGTTCAAGGCTAATCTGGTCTACAAATCAAGTTCCAAGACAGCCAGGGCTATACAGAGAAGCCCTGTCTTGAAAACAAACAAACAAGAAAGTAAATACTAATAAATAAATAAAAATAATTACATTTAAAATTGATAATGAAACAGTTTAATGTATTGAAAAAAATAGAATCTTGTTTTGGATGAAAATAGCATAATGGTTGGTGTTACAGACTCCATGAGAAGTGTCAGTGTTTATCTGCTGTTGAAGAATGTAGTGACAACCAGTACAGAGAGAGACCTGCAGGCTCTGATAAATCATGATCTTAATATAGGTTTGGAAATATTTGAGTCCAGTAACATATTTTTACAGAATGATACATGTATTTTGTGAAAATAAGGAAGGTACTTTATATGTAAGGCTTTAGTGGCTGCAGGGAATAGATTTCTACCCAGGTTAGCTTGAATAGTTAGTTTAAGGCTAGTGAGTGCTAAGGGCATCAGCAGACAGGCACTCAAGTGTCATTGAGCTTCAGGGCAGTTAAGACAGTACTAGTGAATCCAGAGTCCTGATTCTCAGGGCCTAAGATCTCTCTGTTGGCTGCTTTTTTTGTTTGGTTTCTGTCAGCTTTGCAGCTCAGTACTGTATCACAATCTCAATTCAAGTTCTCATACTGATCACTTCTATCCAATTTTGTCAGTTCTGTGCAAAGAATAGCTTAGTGATGTTTTTACTGCATAGGACTGTGAGCAGGGCATTTATTTGAGCTAAGTGATGAAGGTGGGTGGTTGGGCTGGAATTGCTGCTTCTTCCAAGACTTTGACCTGTAACTGCTTTGCCACTCTTGTCTGTCTGACCCTCAAGGCAGACAGTTCTTTGTCAGTAGAATGGAAGTTAGGACTTCTAAGATGATGTGGAGCTTCAAGAGTGAACTAATGTAGCATATTTGAGAATCCCAGTTAAGGTTACACAAACATGTCCGATGTCCCACTCTAGAGCAGCTTACTCCCACTGGGCCTTATATCTCAACAGCACATACAATGACAGGTGCAGGAGCCCTCAGGGTCTCCTGTTAACACCTGAACCAGAGGTGGGTCAGGAGGGGAGGGAGAGAGGAGGAGGAGGAGATTCCTGAAATAAAGGGACAGCTATTTATGTTAGCAAGCACTAAAACACTAAGTTTTCTAGCCTCTCTGACAAGAAAGAAAGTACTGAACTTCATTTTTTAAAGAAATCTTGTAGTTTCTTTAGCAGATAGTTGCTATTGGTCCTTGATTCTGGGTTAGGGGGCTTCTCTGACGCTGGCTGTAAGTTCCAAGAGTGAAGGTAAGAATGCTGCCTGGGCCAGAATCCTTTGAAAAGGGGCTGATGGTTGTCTGAGTACCAGAAGGGGTGACAGCAGCAGCCTATCATCCTGACCAACTTTGTGTGTTCTTCTCACAGGTGGATTTGCTCTTGTCTTCCTGGTGAGAACAAGCAATGGGGTGAAATGTGCCTTGAAACGTATGTTTGTCAACAATGAGCATGATCTCCAGGTGTGCAAGAGGGAGATTCAGATCATGGTAAGACTTGTGGATTATGACTGCTGCCTCTTTATTTAAACCATAAGTGTACACACACACATGCACGCATGCACGCACACATATACATATTTCTTTTTTGGTTTTTTTGAAGATAGAATTTATTTATACAGCTCTGACTGGCCTGGTAATCTCTCTGTAGACCATGCTGGCCTCAAATTTCACAGAGATCCTTCTGCCTATGCCTCCTGAGTTCTGGGATTATAGATGTGTATGTATATACCACCACTGCTCAGCTTAAACCTTAAATATTTTAAAAATAGTGTTTTTATTAATTTCTTACAGTATATTTTGATCATATTCATCTCCTTACCTCAGCTCTTTCCAGATCCTCTCCTACCTCTCTGCTTACCCAACTTTTTATGTTCTCTCTTAAAACCCAGTGTTAGGTTGTTGTCTTGCTGTGGCCACTCCCCCACTTGCAGGGAAGAGCCTCTGACCTTTATCTTTAAGGTGTGTCTACCTTTAAAAGCCCTAACCATGGGGAGACTTTCTTTTCCTCTGCCTCCTTCTCTCTCTCTTTCCCCTCCCCTCACCCATTCCTTAATAAACCTAATTATGGCCCCTTGGCAGTGTGCTGGTGGATTCTTCCATGTGCAAAATACTAACACCCATTAAGCCCAGTTTTGTGTTGGCTGACTGCTTTTAGGTACAAAGCCTGCCCTGAAGTGTGATTGATATACCAGATATCACACCACTGAAGCCAACTGACTTTTCCTCTTCCAGTAATAATCAGATGCTAATATCTCTTTTGCTAGGAGTGGCTTCATATCTACTTCCCTTCCGTCATGCTTGGATTTCTTCTGGCTTGAGTTTTTGCAGGGCTTGTGTATAATATTATAGCTGATGTGAGTTCATGTGTATATCTGCCCTGTTTCCTTGGAGTCTGGCTCTTAAAATCTTTCCGCTCCCTTAAGGAGGGAGGTGTGATACAGTCATTCCATTTAGGACTGAGCACTCCAAAGCCTTTTATTTTTTTGCACATTGCCCAGTTGTGATTCTCTGTGTTAATTGCCATCTACTGCAAGAAGCTTCTAATGAGGGTTGAGCAATGCATTCATGTGTGAGTTTGACAATAAGTCATTAGGGGTCAGTTTTATTGCTATGTCAGTTTAGCAAGACAATAGTAGTGGGTTTTACGCACAGGTCCAGGCTTATCTACTGTGGCTGTTTCTTAAGACAAGTATGTTATGTTGCCCAAGAAAAGTCACTGGGCAGAGCTGACATCCTTCCTTGAGTTGGCAGCAAGCTCTTGCACAGGGTGGGACCAATAACCAGGACATACAGGGCTCTGTTCCTGCTTTGATTACTCCTCATTTGGAGATTGAGAGAAAAGGAGCTTATTGGGAGAACTGACTTTGGAAAGTCCAACCCTCTAAGAGAGCTTTCCTCTCTTCTGCTTCCCCTCACTTCCTAGCCCCTTGTTCTGCTTGCCAACCCCTTCGAGCCCTTCTTCATCTTGTGAATATATCCTGACACAACTTTATGCTTTTTACAGTTTTTTTTTTCAGCTGGAGCACTTCCTGTGCTTTGGCCACAATATCAATACTTCATATTGCCTGTGATTCCATTTATAGAAGTCCATGAATAGGCACAATTCATTGTGGTATTAGAAGTCAGAAAATAATTATTTGGGTTGGGAAATGGGCCAGGAAATGTGTTATTGGAATCTCTGGGTTATGGAAGTATGTTAATTTGAGTAGTGCTCACACAGAAATACATAACTGGGGGCTGGAGAGATGGCTCAGCGGTTAAGAGCACCATCTGCTCTTCCAGAGGACCCGGGTTCGATTCCCAGCACCCACGTGGCAGCTAACAACTGTCTGTAGTTCCAGTTCCAGGCAAACACCAAGGAAAATAAATAAATAAAGTTTTTTAAAAAAAGAAATACATAACTGTCAGAACTAAGCAATTAAGATCTGTGTGTTCTTATTTTGTAAATTATACTTTAATTTAAAAAGCAAAGAAACTTACTAAGAAGAGATGGCTCAGCACTTAAGAGCATGTACTATTCTTCTAGAAGACCCAGGTTTAATTTCTAGCACCCACATCACAACTACTTTCATAATTCTAGCTCTAGAGAATCCAATGCCTCTGGCCTCTCGGAGCACCTGCATGCACATGCACATAGATACACAGAGACACATAATTAAGAATAAAGCAAATCTTTAAAGCACATACTAATTTGTGTAGATTCTGATTTCTGTCATTATTAAAGAGTTTCTATCAGAAGCATATGCTGGTGTATTTATGATAAAATGGAGTTTTACTGTTTAAACAGCAACTGGATTTAAAAGAAAGATTGACTGGTTTGATAACAGAGCAAAGTGATAATAACTTCCTGAGAGCTTGTTAGTTGTTAGTGGTTTTTGCTTCCATTTGACATTGTGCATAATAAAAATCTTTAAATATGTACATCATTATTTTTGGTGTTTCCAGTTTTGGTTTGTTGTGATTATATTGCTTTACCTGTTAGCCTTTAGGCCGTTCTGCAATTACAATGTGAGCTATTTAAAATCAGAAACTTAATAGTTTGACACATTGCTTTTCATGTAGAAAAGAGTTCAGTAAAAGAGTAAAATGCATGTTTGTGTAGTTGCAGAGGTAGATCCAGATGTTCACCTAGAGGTGACTCCTTTAGGCTCTAGATTTTAAAGCCCTGGTAAAGGGAAAAAATGTTAGGTGTGGTGAGAACCTAAACTGAAAGTATTTGAAAATGATCCAAATACTGTCAAACCAGCCAGCCCGCCCGCCCCAGGACTGCAGACCACCAGGATCTGTGTGCAGTGGGCCGGAGCTGCTCTGCTCGCCCTGCCCTACACGTAGGAGGCTCCTGGATACTTCTCATGCTCCACTTGCTTCTCCTTCAGCTTCCCGGAACCACACACCCGCTTGCTCAACTGTCCTCACTTCATTTGCTGTCTCTGCTGCTACTCTTTCTTCTGCCCAGAATGCCCTCCCCATTGTTTCACTTATTTAGAAAAGCAATCCTGTTCTTTCATTTTCTCCCACTCATCTTGAAACACAAGGGCTTACTTTGTGTTAGTAGAGAAACCAAGAACAGGCCTAAAAACCCACAGTGGGTTCCATTAGGAGTTTAGTTGTATGGGATCAGTTTTGGTTCAGGGATGCAATAACAGTTTGTTTTTGTTTTTAATTTAGTTTTTTTTTTTTTTTCCAGAACTAAGTTAATTAGGTAACAAGAAAACATCAAAGAGCCCTCACCATTCTCCTGTGCTGTCTCAGGGTCCTTGAGGTCATCATGGTAGTTGATTCTTTGAATGTACTTCCCGAACCATGCTGACTTTCGGTTTTTACTTCATTGTAGTCATTGTTCCCATTTGAAGTAAGGATTGAGCTCTTTCCATCGTGCAGGACAGCTCACCCCGCAGCATTAGCTTTACTCTAATCCTGAATTTGTTGGAATATTCATCAGTTTGGGCAGTAGGTTGGTGGTGCTAGTGTTGGTTCTCACATTGCTATGGGAGGAACTACCCCTGCTGGATCTGCTGCTGGCTGTCCGCATTGCCTCTTTCCTATACAGCCATTTCCACCAGGACCTGGGCTCTTCCTCCTTTGTTATCAGTGTTCTCTGCATATTTCAGCATTGTGATTCTAGGCTTCCCTCTGCTATAATAGTCATGTTTCAAATGTGCAGATGTAGCTGTTTGTCTGCTATAATACTCTGAAGTGTTGTCCGGGGTTCCTGGCTAGATGGACCTCAAGCTGGTGGTGGACTCCTAGCTGGTGTTCTGGAGCCAGCTTGTTGTTGTGGAATTCCCTAGGCTCCTTCCCCTTAGCCCCATTTCTGGTCAGCCTCCCACCCCTCCTTCTGTGGAGGTGGGCACCCAACAACTACCTCTTATGCATTAGGCTTTGGGGGTCAAATCAAAGAAGTTTTTGTTTAGCCCTTAATCCTGAAGACTATCCTATTTTTTCCTCTAACATTTTTATAGCTTTACACTTTATATTAAAGACTATGAACCATTATATAAGCTGTGAGACTTTAGTTGACGTTCTGCTTTTTGTTTATGGATGGCAAATTGTTTTAGCATCAGTTCTGAAAAAGTTTTCTGTTCTGCTGGTTGCTAAATGTCACTTGAACTGGAATTGTAGCTTAGTGGTAGCAGCATAGTTGTTTATACATACAAGGCCCTGGGTTTGACATCTCCCACCACCCACACTCCTGATCCCTCACTCCTCTAAACCCCCTGCACAGGAACTTATTAAATTTTAGGGGACCATCACTGGACCTTCCTCTGTCTTCTTATCAACTATATGTACATCTCTCTACTGATAACAAATTAGTCTTGTTTCTGTAGCTAGATAGCAAGTCCTCCCTCCCTCCCTCCCTCCCTCCCTTCCTTCCAGCTAGTACTGCCCACATGCCCCACAGACATGCTCACAGTCCAACAGACATGCTCCCAGTCCAACCTGACAGAAGCAATTCTTCAGCTGAAGTTCCTTCTTCCTGGGTAACTGTAGTTTGTGAAGTTGACAATAAAAACTAAGCAGTGTGGGAGGGGAGAATAAATGTTGGTGTAGGAAGAGAAAAGTATTTTGGACTTCTTAAGTAGTCTATCCCCACTAGGCTTCCACTAGAACCCAGGGCCAGCCCATGCTCTGTTACTGCTGACTAGAGATGTGCTTGTTTACCCAGAAGAGTTAGAAAAGAAATGTAGGGTTATGAAGAGGTAAAAGGAAGAGTAAAACAAAACCTCACCACACCAAGCATCCCTTCCAAAGTAAGACATGTACCTAGCTATTAGGATGGCCTTTTTTCATGTTTAAGAAACTCCAGTATATTAAGAGGGTCTTCTGGCCCCTTGGGCATGCGCACCCACATGCGCACACCTACCTGTAGACATATATATATACACATACATTTTAAAAAGAAGTTTCTCTGTAGTTCTTTCTATTTTTGGGGCTGTGTAAATAAAATTAATTCTAGAAAGGTTCATGATAAGATTAAAAAGTAGAGGGAAGGATAGGGTCTGAATGCTTTCTGTGTCATAAAGCTCAAACTCTGGAGACTGTTTTTGGCCTCTGTATCTCTCTGATCTGTGACCCAAGGCAGGTGCACTGAGGCTTTTGCTTCATCTAGTTTCTTTCTTACCCTACTTTGAAGGTGACTTTGTTCTATACCAAAAGAAAAACCATAATTCTGAACATTTGAATTACCCTTTTCTTTATTCTTGGCTTACTGTGTAGCAGGCACCTTTGTCCCACCCCTCTCTGCAGGAAAATAAATCACTGTTATCCACCCCTTACCAGTTACTCTGACTCCATTCCTCTGACCTGTAGTATGGGCCCACCAGCTCTCCTTGTCTTCTGTATCTTACAGCCTTTACACTCCAGTGTGGTTTACATGATTCCTGGTGATTCTTCCCTTGAGGCCGCCTCTTCCTTAAACACAGATGTTCAGAGAATAATCCACAGCCGCTGCTCAACTTAGTCTATTTGCATCCCATCCCATCTCTTCTCCAAAATTCTTCTCCCATCAGTCTCCAGAAGTTTCCTGTGGGCACAACCCTGCCATCATCTGTTTTAGTGGGGTATGCTGTCCTATCAGCAGTGCTTTCTAATCCACTACACAGAAAGTGGAGTGAGCATTACTGTTGGTGATGAGGGTACAAGTGTTTACCTGAGGCTTCGTCCTACACTGTCATTTTGAGCAGTGGAATCTGCACTGAAGGTAGTCAGGAGCCACTTTTCCTTGGACTCTGAGAAGCCCAGCCAGGTCTGTGAGAGCTGTTCCACTAGATCAGTCCAGAGCCTAAGCTTGAGTCAAACACACAGACTCATAGAACCATATGTTTTCTGTACACTCCCCGAAGCCTTTAAAACAAAGGTAAAATAATGTGTTGCAATTAATTTACAAATTCTAGTTTTGCCTTGTATTTATATAAAAATCATAATGTTCAGTTTCCTCATATTTTCTTTCCCCAACTTTTTTAATGATCTGGGGTTTCAGCAACATTGCCATAGATATATGCAGTGCCAACAATTGTTTTAGCAGCATCATGATAGGTATCTGCTCTGTGGTCCAAGGTATGAGGTGATTTCTAGTGCCTGGGTAGTGTGCAATAGGTGCCTGTTGGAGGGATGAAAACCCATGGGCAACAGCAGCCCTGAGAACTGATAAGCAATTCAGCTGATGCTGTATCTTCTATCCCAATTGGCCATCTGGGAAGGCTTAATTATGAACAAAATTCTGGGTCTGGTCTAGATGCTATTGTAGTCTCTTCAGATCTTACAAGGCAGTTTTTCTTTTCATATATTTTCTGAAGGGAAACTGTTAAAAGTCAAGTTGAAGCATGTTCAAAAATGTGCCTACTTTCTTTTATGAATTTGTGCAGGCTACCCAACTAAAGCCCTCTTTAATTCCTTTGTTCAGGGATGACACTGCTTAGGAAAGAACTCTTGTTAAATGCTGCAGATAGTAAATATTTCTCCACTCCTGTCCTCCCACACACAATAAAAGAGAAAGAAAATAAAAATTCAAGCCGAATTTTCTTTTGCCCCCCCCCAAAAAACAGGAGAGACAGATTTTTTTTTTCTGCATTAAAATTTTACACATTTCCATAGTTGTGGTTTTTGTCTTCTGCAGTATTTCTGAATGTTATAGGAGTCCTTGCTTCTGGTTTAGGTGGAGATTACTGAACAAGTGGGTGTTTGGAATATGAGTCATTCTAGAGCCTTGGCTCTAGAGAATGCTAGGGTTCAGCAGGACAGTGGAATTGCTATTGGAGATCTGACTGGGCTTCTCAAAGACCACCAGAAACTTAGTGTCACTCCCCACTCTCTACGCTGTTAGTGTTGTCTCTATGTATTTAAATTGCCTGTGCTAATGGAACCAACTGGCTAATTCTGCCTGTGTTGTGTCTATAACTGACAATGTACTTCTCTACTCTTATTCACAGAGGGACCTATCAGGGCACAAGAACATTGTGGGCTACATTGATTCTAGTATCAACAATGTGAGCAGTGGCGATGTATGGGAAGTTCTCATTCTTATGGACTTCTGCAGAGGTGTGTGTTGACCCTACTGAAACTCTTCTTTCTGGCACTTTAGTGGTCAAGGACATGGGGATCACTGCACCTGATCTTACTGCTCATTGCCCTCTGAAGATAATGCTCTAGTTTCACAGATGGGAAAGCTATGCAGCTCATTGCTGATCTTGGTCATGTTTATGACTGCAAGGGTTATAATACAAAAAATTAAAAGCAAGAGGTAATTCTAGAGCCTGTCTTCATTAGTATAGAAGGGTTTGGCTGTGTATATAAATGAGACTACATGATAATAAGAAAGAATGGGTTCTTTATGAGAGTTTAATAAACAGTGAAGGCATATAATAAAGGCCAGTACAGAGTTCACAGAAACTGCAGCTTCTCTACTTTCTCCACTCATACCACTGCCCTCCTGGGATGCAGTGAAAAAATCCTTTTGTCTGTGAAAGTGACCCTCCTCTTTCTCTTGAGCTATAATACCTGGTAAAGCTGCATTGAGGTGCTGCTACTTCCAACTAAATAGCTTGAAGTTTGATGTATTTACCCTGAGAAACCAGACTGTAGCACAGATATGTTGAGTTAATGACATTCCACGCACCCACTGTTTGGAGATTTGCACACACAGACACACCCAGGCAGCTGACATTGTAAGTTTGGGTCGTTGCCTTACTGTTTGATGCCCTGTTTTGTAATTGCCCTTAGTGCCACTAACATTTTCTAACTTTAAAGATATTTCTCATCAATTGTTTTCATCCTATAAACGTGGCATTAACTATTAGTTTTGGCTTTTGTTAACTATTAATCTGATTTTGTATAATGCCACCAAATTTGAAATTGGTTATCTATTCCCCTTTGATAACCAGTCTTTTGTCCCTGGAGAGACAAAGATTGCCCAGAGTTAAAGACTTCAAAGTGGAAACAGCCCCATCTTTTTCCTGCTCCCTAGATCTGTTGTGCTGTGTAATTTTTTTTTTTTTGAAAGATATGACAGAGGCTATGTCCTAGTCTCCTGCACCAGGGGGACATGGCTACCAGGCAGCAATAACTGACTGTGATGTCAGTTCTGCTTCTAATCTTGAGGATACAATGAGGGCAGCTCACATCTGTGTGCTTAATAAAGTAGTCTGGTTTTGATGCATCAGAGGAGACATTGCATTGTAAGAAAACAAATCTCTAGCAGAGACTTGAGACTCCTGGAGTTTAGTGCTGGCTTGGCCAATGATCTAATTCTGTCTGGACAGCCGTCAGTTTCTTAGTCCAAGTGATGAGTCTGCCTATTAATATCCTTTCCCTTGCTCTGTGCCTATCTCAGGAGGCCAGGTGGTAAACCTGATGAACCAGCGTCTACAAACAGGCTTTACAGAGCACGAAGTCCTGCAAATATTCTGTGACACCTGTGAGGCAGTTGCCCGCCTACATCAGTGCAAAACTCCTATTATCCACCGTGACCTGAAGGTAACAAACTAGCTGTTTGTGGTGTGTGTTTTTACTGAGTGTTTCTGTCTCTTCCAGGAATGGAGCACATATTGAGGGGTAGGAAAGAAGTATAAGACGTAGTTCCCAATTCTAGGCTCACATTGAAGTTGGGGAGAGATAATACAAAGAAAAAGCACAATACGGGCACCAACTTTGTTAACTAGCCTCCAGAATTTTAAAAATTTCAAATGCTTAAACTCTTATGTTATTTTTATTTCTGTATTCATAATCTTTTAATGGTTTTGAAAATGAATATGTTAATTTAAGTAGCTTATAAATAATGTTTAGTTTTTATTACACAGAGAGAGGGGAAAGAGGTACAGATACACACAGAGTTATTGTCTTATTGTTGTTATTACTAAGGATTAAACCCACGGCCTTGCACATGCTAGGCAAGTGCTATAACACTGAATTATATTCCCAACCCTCTTTTATATTTTGAAAAATTTGTTATTTCTAATAATTGGTCCTGATTACCATCATGTTGTCCTATGTCTTTCCTATTGAAGTCACATGACAGCATTTGCACAATGGAATTGGCACCTGATTAGGGTTGAGCTTAGCATTTATTGAGTACCAAGTATGTGCTAAATATTTTATTGAACTTTAAATAAAGTCTTTTTATCCATGTATCCCCTTGCTCCCCCTCCCTTCCCCCTCCCAGTCAGCCTTTAGCCTCCCTCCTCCCCATTCCCCCATCCCCTCCCCAAAAAGGGCAAGAAGTCCCAAGGTGGGTCAGCTCAGCATCCACTCCAGGCAAGTCCAATTTCCTCATCCTAATACCAAGACTGGGTTAGGTGTTCCTCTGAAGGGAATAGGCTCTGAAGTGCCAGCCCATGCACAGAAACACAGTCTGATCCCTCCCCTTGAGGCTCCACATACTGCCCAAGTCAATGGCCTATCTTTGGAGAGCCTAGCTCCTTTTCCCTATGGTTCCTCAGTGGCTGTTCTTGATTCAGTGAGCTCTCAGAGCTCCACCCAGCCATCACTGCGGGTATTTTTTTCATAATCCCTATCTCCTTGATCATACATGCCTCAGCCCAGTGCTCAGCCATGTATCCCTGCCTCTACTTCTATTCATTGTTGGATGGAGGTTCTGTGATGACACTTAGGGTGGTTATTTATTTGATTATAGGGATATCCTGTCTAGGCACCACCCTCAGTATTGGTTGGAGACCTAGCCTGGGACATCCTGTGAGATCTTGGAGGTTTCCCTAGCACCCCACATTTCTCTTTCCAACCCCGCATTGGCTTTCTCTATTAAGATCTCCAGCTCTTTTTGTCCCTCCCTCTTTGCTACTCCTTTCACTCAAACATACTCTTCTCTCGTGATTTGTTCCCATCCCTTTTGCTCCCAGTTAGCTAAGGAGATCTTCTCTATTTTCACTTCCTAAGGGAATCCCTGGATGTCTCTCTTAAGTTCCTTCTGATCTCAAACTGTTCAGGGATTGTGGTTTGCAGCTTAGGACTTTGCTTTTTGTCTAAAGTCCACTTATGAGTGATATTTTATTGAACTTTATGCATAATATTTTCTTAGACGTTCTCCATTACATTTTACAGGTGAGGAGACTAAGTAACAGAGAAACTGTGTGTCTTGCCCAAGTTTTTATAAACAAGAAACAGTAGTGTTCAAATTTAAACCCAGCTCTTCATGTGAGATTTCATATTATTCTCTGCCTCTATACCACCATGTGGATGATGGCAGCAGCACTGTAGGAGCAGAAGAAAATTGCTTGATGTTGCCAAATACAAAAGAAAAGTATTTGTCTTAGTCTTCCTGCAGCATCTGACTGCTTTAGTACCCTGTCGTCCCTGAACCTCTGAGGTCATGTGTTCTCTCCAGTCCTTCCCGCTCAAGCTCCTTAGCTTGTTCTTCAGATTATTTGGCCTCTCTGAGCTGTGGTTCTGTCTTCTCTAAAATATAAATAGCAATGTCTACTGTTGAACTGTGTAAGCTTGGGCTAGCCTGGATGTGGTCTGCTTGCTTATTCTCAGGAAAAACTGAGGAAGGCCTCTCTTGCCTAGCATGAGTGTGACCTCTCTTTCCATTTCCATACGGGATATGAACTCAAAATGTTTCAGCATATAAGCATATATCCTGAAAAAAAATACAATAAAAGTACTGTGCTATGGAAGAGCTTTCTTCAGAGGTCATTGTAATGCTTCAATTACTTTTTCTTAGTTTCAATTTTCATTTCTGTGAGGACAAATAAAGGTCATCATTGCAAACCATGGGGTCAGATCTGGGAAGATCACCTGTCCCAGCCTTTACTATTTGCCAGTGCACAGTTCTTGCCAGAGAAACCATGACCGGTACCCACAGTTAGTTAAGTTATTGGGTTAGAGACAGAGGTTGTTTTTCTTCTTTCCTTTTTTTAAACTTGTTTTGTTGTATTAATTTGTACTAGTTGTTTATGTACTTAAGAAAGGGCAGGAAAATGTTCAGGTTGCACAGATACACACACACACACACACACACACACACACACACACACACACACACACACACACATATATATATTAAGGTTAAAAAATCATAGATGTCACTTTTTTTTTTAAATCACAAGGGACTTTGATTTTGTGGAATATAATAGGTTAAGGGCTCTTACCCTATATTTAAAAACATAGATTTGAAGATATGTTCTTGTAACTCTCTACATTTCTCAGAGATATTAAATTATCTGAAATGGGGCTGGAGAGATGGCTCAGCCGTTAAAGGCTAGGCTCACAACCATAAATATAAATTATCTGAAATGCCTCAGTACCAAGCTATTTGAAGTAATGCTGAGGTTAAGAGAGGCCAGTGAGAGGTAGCTTTCCAGGCCCCTTAGCAAAAGCTCTGTGTAGAATTTGGGAGTAACAGCTTTAAGCTGTTAGTCTTGAAACTCTCCAAGAACTGCAGTATTGAACAGCAGTAAGCAGTGGTGTTACAGTTTGGATCTGAAGTGTCACCCACAGACTCCTGTTCTGAATAGGGCCTTTAGGAAGTAGGACCTAGCTGACAAAAGTAGTTCTCTAGGGGTGGGCCTTTACAGGTATAGCCTGGGCCCTGTTTGCAGCCACTTTCTGTTTCCTGGTTGGTTCACTGTTATGTGATGCATGCTACCATGCCTTCCCCTCTGGATGAATGAAAATACCCTGAAACAGTGAACCAAAATAAATTGTTTCTCTCTTAAGTTTTTTTTTCTGTCAGATACTGTGATCATAGCAATACAGGGGTGACTAATAGAAATGGCAACCAGTCACAGGCTTGTGTCCTTGGGTCTTTGTCCAAGTATTTGACTGTTCTGCCAGTGCTCAGCGGTGTGTGAATGCTAGTATGAGTCTCTTTTAGCTTCTTACCTTCCACCTACCCCTTCCCATTGTCATTTGCCTTTCTTTGCTTGGACCTATTCCTCTTCCCTCATGCTCTACCCTCATTGTCTATGTTCTTTCATTCTTTCTCTCTTGAAAAGCTGACTTTCCTAAAGTGGTTGTTTTCTTGAGCTTCTACAATTAAAATGCCTCCTAAGTGTCTTCCTCAGTCTCTCTGTCTGAACTCTGCCTGCCCCTTCTTTCTCTTTTTCCAGCCTCACATGTCCATGCTCATTAGGTGCATGCTGCACATTAGCATGATGGCTGAGTGTGTTCTCAGAAGTCAGGCAGTCTGACCCCAGGAAAACTGAGTGCTTGACTAGTTATCTTTACTCAGCTGTTAAGGGGGACATACATCTTAGTAAGGATTGTTTGGCCACTGTAGATAAAACTGCATAGGGTAGTGATTGTCTGGCATGTGGTACTGACTGAGTCCAGCATTGGCTGGAATGTCATTCCTGCTTCAATACTTTATTCTTGTGCCTGGTTTTACCTCTTAAATCCATTACCTCTTCCAGAGTCACACATATCTCATCTTTGCAGACGTGACCGTCCCTACATTGCCAGCTTAGCATTTATGCTGGCCCAGCCACATGGCCTTACTCCTGTGCATCAAACCCCTCAGGCATGTGCCCATCTCCAGACCCTGCCGTGGCTTCTTGCTCAGAATGCTCTGTTTCTAAATGGTCCAGGGCTGCAGCTGATATCCTTACTTAAGAGGCTTTCCAGAACTGGCATTTGAAGTTACATTTCTTTTCAGTTTACCTATACTTAACCAGCAGGAAATTTTTTAATAAAATTTTCGATACTAAATTATTTTCTTGTTTCTACTTGGACTCTGAGCTCCACATGAGACTGGATTTTGTTTTTCTATAGTTATATGTATCCTAGAAGAATACTTGACATATTGTAGGAATTCAAACGTCTTTCTTCCATAAGTAAATGGCAATAGTATTTTATATTTGTCAGGGAACTCACAGTTTTTTGACATATATTCCCTTATTTGTAACAGTGACAGCAATGTTATCAGTCCCACTTGACAGATAAGAAACAAGCCAAAGGAGACTTGCAAATTTAACTAAGGTCAAACATCAGAAGTACTCTTGAAGTCTCACTCTGAGTCCAGCGTTCTTGCTGAGTGCTTTGGTGGTGGTGATGTGGACAATAGCCTGGAGTGGCTAGGCTGGCCCAGGAGGTGTTCACAGGACACAGAGCAGGGGTGGCGAATGCCGTGGTGTTAACAAGTAATTTCACCTTCAGAGTTTCGACCCTCCCCTCAGTTGGGCGAAGGAGCTGGAGCACATAGTATAGTGTCTTTCATTTCAGGCCTACTGTGCCTGTATTACTCTGCTTTGTCCACTTAATTCCTCATTCCCCAGTAGTGATTTTTGATGCTATAATTACCATGCTATTTTCTATGAATTAAGTTTTCAGTTTTCTAGGTAGATGTTCACTCTATATTAGAAGTATAGATCTGTTTGGGAAAGGGAGAGGGTGTGTAAACTAGGAGGAGCATGATTTCACTGAGGTCCTATAAGGTACAAGAGGCTGGGAGAAAAATCATCTCTAACTAGTGCTGATCAAGTGATTTCATAGGTGCCTCAAGTGGGATGTGTGAAGGATTCATAGGCTAATACACCACACCTCCCCAAAGGGTTTTACTGTAATGGGGAAGGAAAACATAAACGTGTCAGTAGTCAGCTACAAATCTGCAGAAGAATTCTGAGGCATCAGCCAGATAAGACATTGAGAAACTTTGTCAGCAGAAGGGCAGATTGGAATGTTTTAGGCATGCTAGTCATACAGTCTCATTGAATTTCTCAACTCTTCTGTTAGAGAAAAAGTAGCTATATTGTGTTAGCCAGATTTCATTGCTGTGACAAGTACCCAAGAAAAACAAAAGGAAGAAAAAAATTTGATTTGTGTTCAGTCCAGGGCCATCTGATCCATTGTTTTGAGCCTGAGGCAAGGTGGAATGTCACGGAGGGTGCATACTTTGGAAGCAGAATGAAACAAGGAATTGGGGACCGGATAGAACCTTTAAGAGCCCATTTTAGCTGTGTACTCATGTGTGCATCATTTCATTAATGAAATCAACACTTTCACGATCCAGTCACCTGTAAATAACTGGGTGTACTAGCTGAAGACTAAGATTTTAACACAGGAACCTTTTGATGGATATTTTGTACACAAACTGTAACATGTAGACTACAGAAGAAGTAACTGGTGGGCATAATAACTAGGTTTGGCCTGAAGGCCTTACCAATTCCCTACTGTGGATGGTAAATTGTACATATGTTTTAGGATAATCATGGGAGATTTTACTAGCTAAGTTTTCAACAATTGTTGAGACGTGGTTAATGGGGAATAAACATTGGAGTAAAGGGACAGATTAGACAACACAGAGAAAGCAGAGGCTGAACAAACCCATCTGGGTAGGAATGATGGCTGACTTCTTGTTTGCTAGATTTCCTTTTTAGGTACGTTTTCTCACAGCCCCCTACCACAGCTCAGAACTGGAGGTGAACCTGGGGTCTTGAGTGATCTGGTTCTGACTTTTTTGCCCTGGCAGCAATGGAGTTGTCTGTCTTTTCCTAGAATTGCATGGCATAGGTTCACTCCAAACTCTGTTACAGTATTGTCTGAATCAGTGCTGGAGCCTGGACTTTGTCCCGCTCGCTCGCTGTAAAGTGGGATTATAACCCATGAACTGTGCTTAGTAAAGTCGCCCTGGCAGGACTGCTGCTTATATCATGGCGTCTGTGGCCTACGGCTGTTACTTTGTTGGGATTGTTATCTTAGAGTGAATTTATGTCAGTATAGCTTGACTGTTTCTCTTTGTGTAAATAGATTAAATTGGTGAGTTTTATAAAAAGATAGAGATGGTAGGAATATTTGTCTGCCTTAGCCTTAATTTCTGAGAAACACATCTGTCCCAGTTGTTCACGATTTGTAATTCTATGGTGAAGAATTGTTACCATAAGAACCATCTGTTTAGGTTCCTGGCCATCTCTGCTGCCTTCCTTAACTCTAGGTTAGTAGTGCAGGGTGAGTGCAGCAAGGAAGCCGTTCTGAGCCTCTTTAGCAGAACAGACTGCAACAACTTCAAACAATATGAAAACTCTTCACAGTACACAAGATATGAAGTTCTGTAGGAAGCAATAATCTGCAGTCAGTTTACAGCATAGGTTTCAAATAATTAGAATTAGCAAATATAGACTAAAAATACACTTAGTTCAGTTTTTATAAGAATTAAGAGAAAAAATTTAGATCTAACATTAGGAATAAGAGGATTCTTACTCAGTCAGATATTTTTAAAGAACCAGTAGGTGCTTGGCTATTTGTATCTTGTTTTGATTGGAACATGAATGATCCTTGAATGTGTGCATGCCCAGCCATATTGTTGTGCCCTTTTAAAAAAAAAAAAATTATTCAACACTTTCTGTACCAAAAATCTAGTACAGTTGGGCAAACAATATTCCAGCTATATATGAGAAATGGTTGTCTTTGAGGAGCTTATAGTCTTCTTGCCTTGTTTTTCCAAGGTGGTCAGTCTGTGGGGGCTGAAGAAATCCACAGTCTTAAGGGCCTAGTTTGGTTTTGGTTTGGGGGCTTTGGTTTTCATTTTCTTGCCATGCATAGCCAAATCTGCCTCTCCCCTATACTTGTCAACTCATTTCCCCACAGAGCTAATCAGTGTATCTTGACAATGTTGTGCTCAGTATTTTTTCTTTTAATCTCAGCATTTGAGAGGCAGAGGCAGACAGATCTCTGTGAGTTTGAGGTCAGTCAGAGAGTTCCAGGCAGCTAGGGCTGTTACACAGAGAACCCTGACTCAAAAAACCAAAACCAACAACAAAAATTGGAATAAAAAAAATTTTATTTTATGTGTGTTGTCTGTATGTCTGTTCACCATGTGCATGCTTGGTGCCTACTGAGGCCAGAAGAAGGCACTGTGTTTCCTGGAACTGGAGTTACACATGGTTGTGAGCCACTGTGTGGGTGCTGGGAAGCAAACCTGGGTCCTCTCTAAGAGCAGTGAATTCTCTTAACTACTGAGCCATCTCTCTAGCCTGTGCCCATTGTTTTGACGTTCTTTTCACTAGTATAAGGATTTCTCAAGGTCTTGGTCCTTGTAAGCTTCACTAAGTTAAAACTCTTAACTTAGTCCCCAAAGACTTCCTTTGTTTAAAAGTAAAAACAAACAAACAAAAAACAACCCCAAACTCTCAAATAACGTTCTAGAAGAGAAACTGCTCATTTATCACCAGGCATTTGTCACTTTGAGAAGTACCTAATATGAAAAGCATCATTTCTGAATGTCTTAACCTAATGTAATAAAGACATTATTGCACCCACTTAAAGGTGAAGTAATTGATAACATGGAAGTGAAACACCAAAGGGAAATAAGGAAATGGGTCCTGGGAGGCTTCCTTCCAAAAGGAGGCAGGCAGCCTTGTACTTGGGTTTGAAAGGCAAATGACTGATAGTTAGGTAAGAGGCTGGGGACCTTGGAGAGTACGCTAACCTGAAGGCAGAGCAGGAATTGACAGCATGGTCCCATTACTGCAGAGGTGAGAAATGGACTGGCTCTAGCTGGCTAGCCATGAAAACGGGGCCCGGCTCTCCCAACAGCACAGTTACCTCTGTCTTACTCTCTGCCTGCATTTTACCCTGTTCCTTTGTGTGTCTTTTGCTTCCATTGGGATTGTTAAGATACATGGTGAGGAATAAATTCTCTGTGCTAATAAGATTGTAAAAATGAAACCTTTTGTTATGTGACTGTGAAACTAGCTTTTTCCATTACTAAGTGGCATCTTGGATTGGGCGGTTTGGGAATGTTTTTCAGGTTGAAAATATCCTCTTGCATGACCGAGGCCACTATGTCTTGTGTGACTTTGGAAGTGCCACCAACAAATTCCAGAACCCACAGGCCGAGGGAGTCAATGCAGTAGAAGATGAGATTAAGAAGTAAGCCTTTTCTCCTTTTCTGGAGTTTTGTCCATTGTCAGATGAGCACATTCTCTTCCAGTTTATGGATGAAACAGAGTAAGAATAACATGGTGCTAGCTGATTACTGTTTTTTCAAAGCAGACTGTTCACTGTTGGGTTGTTTGATTGTACCTGAAGGCTAAGGAGAGGGAAAACTGGCTAGTAGACTGACAAGAGTCTTAAAACTATCTCAATGTTCCCATGCTCGCTATACACACCTATTTTAATTTACAGTACCACACATCCATAAAAAGATGAGTGGTACCTGGAGAGGATGGGGAAGGTGTGGTATATCCCTGTAACCCTAGCAACTCTGGAACTAAGTTAGTTCAAGGCTGGCCTGGGCTATGTAGCAAGACGTCTCAAAAAATCAAAAGGAAAACTAAAGGCTAAGAAGTGGTGATACATACTCACTGAAGTACCATTGTATTTCCAAGGGAAGTCACACTATGGCATTATGAATCAGACAGGGGTGTGTGTGTGTGTGTGTGTGTGTGTTCATACGCTAGCTGAACTCTAAATTGCTACCTCCTTTTTCATGAAAAACTCAACTACTCTCAGTGGAATTTATGGTAAACAGAGCTACTGAAATCTCTATAGTTATTGAATCAGAGACCTGACAGAAATCCTGTCTCTAGATTTTTGACTCCTGGAGGAGCCTTGTGCCCATGATTTCCCAGGCACACTACACTCACTGTGACTTCTAGTAAATTAGCTGTCCATCATGTACTTGCAAATGTGGAGCTTCTGTCCCCTTTGTTTGTCACTCAGGTAAGCAAGCCTGAGGAAAGATCATCACTTTCAGTCCAAAGTCCTGATAAGACACCCAAAGAAATCCCCCTGAGGCCAGATACCAGAGCAGCATAGTTGAGTGTTTAGTAACAAACACTGAGATATTCACTTGGAACAAGTGCCTACACTACTGGTTTCTGGGATCAACAATAAGAACACTGCAGTTTTAGCCTCGAAGAACCCATGAGTATGGAGCTGGACTGGATGGCATCGTGCATAAAATGCTTGCCATGCAAATGTGCGGATCAGAGTTTGGATCCTTAGCACTTCCAGAAAAGCTGGGTGTGCATGATAGCCTGTCTGTAATCCCAGTTCTTGGGAGGTGGAGACAGGGAATCTCTGGAGCAAGCTGGACAGCTAGACTCATCATATCAGCAAGTCTCAAGACATAAAGTGAAAAGCAGTAGAGGAAGACAATATCAACTTCTGTTCACACACATAGGCACACATGTGAGCATGCACACTACATACATTTCTCTCCCCGAGAAAAGAACATGGAATCCCTACCCCAGCTAGAGCTCACTTTCAGAATACTCTACTTACGTTGTACCTCTGAGTCTCATGTTAAGAGTTTATTATTCTAAAAACTAATGTAGTATTAGACTACAATGACTTATAGGGGAAATTTTTATCACTTGAAAACCCGAAAAGGGGCGCTTTAAGGACTTTATTTAGTGTATTTGTGTCTGAATACCCCAATACCCTAATGTCCTAGGAGTAGAAGTCTTCTGTGAAAGGGTATGATGACATCACTATACCAAGCAAGGAGAATCTTTCATTCTACTGTACTAATATTTAATTTGCTCTTCTGCAGATTGCTGCCAGAGAATTGGATTCTAGTAATGTGAGAAAAAATTGCTTCTCCTTGATTTTAATTATACCACTGATGTATTTAACAAACCATGGATCTCTTGATTGTAGATACACAACGCTGTCCTATCGAGCTCCAGAAATGGTCAACTTATACAGTGGCAAAATGATCACTACGAAGGCAGACATTTGGGTATGTATGTGTCGACTAAGCCATCTCCACCACAGATGTCAGCAGGCCTTGGCCGGACTCCTGAACTTAACTAACCAGGGACAAGCACACAGTGTTGCCCACTGTTGATGATGATCTTTTTATTTTATTATTTTATGTGTGTGTGTGTGTGTGTATCATGTGTATGTAGTGTCCTCAGAACACAGTATTGGATTCCCCTGGAACTAGGATTATGAGGCAACTTGTGGATGGTCGTTATTAAATTTGGGTTTCCTGAAAGAGTAGCCAGTGCTCTTAGCCACTGAGCCATCTCTCCAGCCTCCTTGATACAGCTCTTGATATGAGGGGACAGCCATGATCTCTTGGAATGTGGGGTAAAAATAAACAAACAATAACAACAAAAACCAAACCTGCTTTGCATGTTGTACCAGTGCTTTTTCATTTGTATGGTGTAGTTCTAAATAACAAACCAGGTGAAATATTCTTTACTAATCATAGATGAAAATGTAACTCAGATACTAGATTGTCATTCTGGGTTCTAAATTTAAGTGTTGCATAGATAATAATACCAGGTGGGGTTTGTTTCTGCTAGGAGACTTGGCTGGTACTGGTCTCTGAGCAGATCACTGGCTTTATGGTAAATAAACCACTAGTTGCAATTTGCTTTCTTATTTTTAGGCTCTTGGCTGTTTGTTATATAAATTATGTTACTTCACTTTGCCATTTGGGGAGAGCCAGGTGGCAATTTGTGATGGAAGCTTCACAATTCCTGATAACTCTCGATATTCTCAAGACATGCATTGCCTTATTAGTAAGTATTTCAAGTTTCCAGTTTTATATTTTTATTTCTAATTACTAGGAATGAATTAGAGGATAAAGGAATTAAATTTTAGGGACATGACTGAATGCAATGATAAAGAAAACATTTGAGTGAGTGAGGAAAGACTTGTTTTCTTTAAGGGTCTAGCTAGCCACAGGGAATTTAATTATGCTCCAGTAAGTAAATGAGCAGCATGAATGGGTGTTTTGTAAATGGGGAGATCATAAGAGTGGGTATGAATCTGAGAGGACTGATAGCTGAGTTTGATGGCGTGCATGATGTAAAATCACCAAATAATAAATATATAAATAAAAAAAGGAAATAATTTAATACTGTTGGAAACAGTGATAGCATGGCATTGTTCACTGGGAGAAGTTGGTCTTTTTGCTAGAAAACTTAGCTCTGCTTCCAGACTGAGCCAGCCACACAAATGAGAATGGTAGTTGTGCTCCAAGCAGCATGCTGCTGCTGTGTGCTGCTGCGATCTATGTGAGAGCTCAGAGTCCAGCTGACTCACATCAAGGAATAAGAAATTCATCTTTGCAAAGCTGAAATCAGCTTAAGCGAGCATGATTGCGGTACTGGAATGAATAAGTAATTAAGACCATATAACTCCATGGAGCCAGGTTTTTCCTCTTAGGTTATCACTGGATTTTTACAACAAGCATCTAAATTGAGTGTTTTGTTTAAAATTATGAAGATTTTCATTTCTTTGTGTTATCATAGCCAGCATATGTACTAACATCCATTAACCAGATGGCAGAAAAGTAAGCTTTGTACCAGAATCTGTGCTAAAATGCTAAAGAAACAGATTTAAAAAAGAAAAAAGTCATCTTTAGAATGCTAGTTAAGACATTTAGCAGCCAAGTTTGAAAAATCATCATAGACCATAAATTCTGAGCCCCCCCAGTTTGAGAGACGGACAAATGAAGTGGAACATAGACTTGTGTTGAGGCTACCTGTACTCCATCAGTTCTCAAAACCTGTAGGTTTGTGGACCTGCATCTATTTATTTGTTTAATTTGAGATGGCATCTCACTATGTAGCATTAGCTGTCCTGGAACTTACTATGTAGACCAGGCTGGACTCAAACTCACCGAGATTCTCATGCCCTTGCTTCCTAAGTGCTGGGATTCAAGGTTTATACCACCTAAGCATGACATAACCTGTATATCTTAAGGATCATTGTTCGTGTTATCCACAAGAAGAAACAAAATGATTTACTCAGGTGGACAAAATTCTGGCAGGTTCACAACTGCCCTTTGCATTGTAACACTTCCTAGTGAGCAGGAGGATGAGATGTTTACAGGATAGGAATGTGGGTCTTGAGGATTGTCAGATTGTTTGCAGTCAGGGCAGTGCAGCATCTGTCGTAGGACTACCCATGTGGAAGGAAGTGGGAGAGAAGGACTGGTATTGGTGTTAATCATAACTTTTTTTTCCTTTTCTATATTTCCTTTGTAACATCTGCAACAGTGAATTTATGTTGAAAAAACAGCTGTTTTGAGTGACTGTAGTACTGACACCTTTTCTAGACCTGATTTAGTGTGCAAGCTATTTGAAGATTTTGAAGATTCTAAACTTAAAGACATCAAATTCA
Organism: Sigmodon hispidus; assembly: GCA_004025045.1. Taxonomy (NCBI): domain Eukaryota; kingdom Metazoa; phylum Chordata; class Mammalia; order Rodentia; family Cricetidae; genus Sigmodon; species Sigmodon hispidus. The sequence continues at coordinate 38,266 of PVIH01008188.1, forward strand.
GCCTCTTGTTGCCTCCTCGACTCTTTCCCCCAGACTGTCACTTTTCTCTTTCTTTTGGTGATATTGCCATCCACTCCTGGATAGTTAACATGGACTTAGTTTTCTTAGGGTCTGAAAAGCAAGAAAGGAGAAAGAAGCTGACCCAGGCTGCATCTATTCTCTTTAATCACTTGTCCTGATTCTTTTCATTGACACCAAAGTGTATACAAACTTTGGTAGATCATGACCTGGTACATGACCCTCAGCCTCTCTACTCTCTTTTCAGTTTTCAGTACAACTCTACCATAGATTATTTCTGGAAAATGTCACCTTCTAATGTCCTGTTGAGTAAACTTGAGTGGCTTGCCAAGGGTCCCACAATTAGGTCCTGATTTTTAGCATGGCATTTAGGGTCCTTTGTGTTTTCATTCTTTTCCACTCAGGTAGCCATATTGGCACATTGTCCTTGAGGCTCCTGTTTCCAGGCAGCAGTGTTTATTTTCTGGCCTTTATCTCGCATTTGTTGACATTTGTTCTCTAACTGGACTGCCTTTTTCTTTGCTCTCCCATGACTAAATTTTTGTTCTATCTCTTTGGCAAGGCCATTCACGGCTCAGCCTTACAGATCTTTTCTGAATTTAGTGCCTGTTTATTCATTCCTCATCCAGTAAACTGTCTTGACTCATTTTGCATCTATTTACATGTGTGCTTGAATCTTTCAAAGATTTCTTCTGAGGATTTGGAAATAGACAGGCAAACTGTAGAGCTGAGTATGTTAACATCTTCATTTTCCTCAAACTAAAAACTAATTTATATCGCCAACAAGAATAGTAAGTAAATTCATGAGTTTGTTTTTTCAGCCTGGAGACAGAAGCCAGGGATTGTCTTCCACCAAACACTGAGTTCACAGTCATTTGTTTAACAGAGGGAAGGAGCTCGGAAACCATATCCAAAACCATGGTACATTATAAGTCTTAGAATATGAAGCTGCTCATTTTTATGTCAAGAATGTGAGCCCCTGACATTCCAGGCACAGGATATAAACAAGTAGCTTTGCTACACGTTGAGGAGTTCTCTTGTTCTCCTTGCTAGGAAGAGGGCCGATTGACCTGTCTGGCTTTCATGAGAACAGAAACTTAAAACACAGCCCAGCTCGATAGGAGGAAAGCTCAGTTACCTAGCTGCTGCAACAACTGTGAGATATCATGGAGTAAGTTCATGTGTGTTTGTCTTAGGGTATATGTTGGAACCAGACCCTGACAAGAGGCCGGATATTTACCAGGTTTCTTACTTCTCATTTAAACTACTCAAGAAAGAATGCCCAATTCCAAATGTTCAGGTATGTGAATAGTGCTTTTTTGTAAGGACTCATAATTTTTAAAGATGTATTTATTTGTTCTTTGAGAATTTTATACATATATACAATGTATTATGATCATGTCCATCCCAATTCCTTCCTCTAACTCCCCTAGGACTCTCTCTAGCCCATCTTCCTCCCAAATTCATGTCATTTCCTTTTCTTTAAAAAAAATAACCTACTGAATCCTATGAGTTCTGCTCGTATACCCACAGAAGTGGGGCTGTCCACCTGAGCACTGGCTGCCTACTGTTGTTATATCTCCAAAGACAAATGACTCCCTCAACAGGCATCAACTGTTCAGAACTCCTCAGCAAGACCTGGGTCTTTATGAGTCCTTAGAAATTTAACTTGATCTTGGGTAGGTTTTGTGCATGTAACCACAGCTGCCATGAGTTCATTAAAACGATGCTGTTTAAAGGAAACATCATCAAATTGTTATTCTTGAGTCATTATGGGTGTTAATCTCTGGATTTAATGAATATTAATATTCCTTGCTTTACCAACTGCAGGACATTTAATTATGAAACTCAGACAACTACACTGAACATGAACAACCCCTTCCCTAAATGCCTAAGGATTGAATTGAGTGACCACAACTCACTGAGAGCAGCATGTCTGTTGTGTTTCCCTGGAGTGATCAGTGCCTTGTTTTTCTGAGGCAAAGCTCTGTTCATGCTGCTGGTCTTTTTCTCCTCTGGGACATTTTGCTTCCTTGATGCATCGCATGCATTTATCTAAACTCCCCTCCCTCTACCAGGGAGATGAAGTCTTGAAAGTCATATTAGAAGACTCCAAATGCTACTTCCATTAGTTCTAGTCAGAGTGGCTGTTTCTTGTTTGGAGTTTTTATTTTTATTTTATGTTTTAAAATAGGATCTTACTGTGTAGCCCAGTCTGACCTTGATTTTATGACCCTCCTGTCTCAACCTCCCAAGTCCTGGGATTGCTGTCATAGGCTATCATACTGGCCTTAGGCTGCTTATTATTTACAAAGAAATCCATATGCTTTTTTTTTTTTTTCTTTCAACTCTCCTATTTTAGAACTCTCCCATTCCTGCAAAACTTCCTGAACCAGTGAAAGCCAGTGAGGCAGCTGTAAAAAAGACCCAGCCAAAGGCCAGGTAAGGAACACCCTCAAGAACTTGCTTGCATTGTGCTTGGTGCCAGCTGCAGTGAAATTGCCTGCTGCTGAAGTCCTGCATGACCGTGACTAGAGGCTGCCCAGATCAGGAAAGCAAGCAATGTCTCCCTATGTAGAAACTGATCTCGAGGATGCCAAGAGGAACATAATAAAGTGCTGAGACCTACATTTGAAAGGAATCAATAACCTCACAGATGTGTCTGTTGCATGGCAATAGATACAGGGGCTTTCTGGGATGTTGCGATGCCAGACTTTAAGGGTTGCGGGTAGAGAATTGTGCTAACCTGTTTCTGAGCTGTTCGTTAGCTGTGTTTATCTGCTAGTCTGACACATTTCTTTTTTCTATGGCTCCAGCCATATTAGGAGAGTGCAGTTGAAATAAAAGTCCATGAACAGCAAAAGATCCCTCTAGGTCTTAATTAATTGCACTAGAGTTACCTAGAGTCTTCAGGAGCAGGCAGCAAGAAAAGATTGAACAAATAAGGAAGAAAATCAAGTCAGAGGAGACAGGGAGCAAGCTAGGAGAGCCTAGGAGGGTGGTTAGGAAGTACAAGTCTCACTTCAGAGAGGAAGGGGAAGAGTGGGTGGACATGACCCAGACTACTATACTATTTCAGGAAGGCTGGCTGAAGTCTTCATCCCAAAGTCAGCCAGCCGAAGAGTCCCTTCCTAACCCTAACCCTAACCCTAACCCTAACCCTAACCCTAAGAAAAGTACTTGACAGAACCCATGTAAAAGCCAATAGTAGGGCATGCATGTGTCTGCAATCCTAGCATGCCCTACCAGAAGATGGGAGGCAGACATAGACTTTCAGGAAGTTGACAAACCAGCTAGCCTGGTGATGCAGTGCTGTCCAAGGGAGACTCTTTATCAAACTAGGTAGAAGGCGTTCCTGTCTCCTACCTCCATTTGTGCATCATGGCACACATATACACCTCTCCTTATGTCCTTGAATCTCCATCAGTTTTTTAAAGATTGGTTTGCTGAGTATGGTAATTTTGCTTGGGAGTTATAATTTTCAGGGTTTGAATTGTGTCATTCTGTGTTTTCCTAGCTTTAAGGTTGTTGATGAGAGATAAGATTGCTAGTGTTTTACGTGTAGAAGGATGGAACACGCTGCCAGGAAGCCATGTTGAGTTTATTGGGTGAACAGATGAGGGAAGGCAAGAGAGAGAGAGAGAGAGAGAGAGAGAGAGAGAGAGAGAGAGAGAGAGTGTGTTAGGGAGGGAGGAGAGGAGGGGGAGGGGAGAGAGAGAACACAGTTGGGGCTCTTTAAAGGGTGACCATGTAGACACGCCCCAGGCATGGCGTGGGTGCCCACTCGTCAGAGCACCCCTGTAGGCTGGGGCATGGCAGCAATCCATCAAAGCTGGAATGGCCCAGCTTGCCATGCCCAGGAGACAAGCTAGGAGGATGTTTACATACCAGCAAAGATGGATGCTATTTTGATGTGTTTGCCTTTGTAGGTGAATTGGCATTTGGAGAAATGTTGATTAAGCAAATCTGAATGGTTTGAAGGAATGTTAAGAGTAAGACATCAAGTGTTCTGCTTATCATCTCTGCTTTCCCACATTTTAACAGCAATGTTGTTTTTCCTTTTCTAGACTGACAGATCCCATTCCCACCACAGAGACTTCAATTGCACCCCGCCAGAGGCCTAAGGCTGGACAGACTCAGCCAAACCCAGGAATCCTTCCTATTCAGCCAGCCCTGACACCTCGTAAGAGGGCCACTGTTCAGCCCCTACCTCAGGCTGCAGGTCAGTAACTATTTGCAGCTTGTGCCAGTTCTTCTTGATGGTAAGTGTTAGAAGTCACAGCCTGAAGGAGAATGGGCTGATGGCCAGTGAATGTGTATGACAAGGGGCTGCAGAGGGAAGAACTTCTTTGTGTACCCTGGTGGATCCTAAGACCTCCGAAGCCTGTGTGGTCATTTATTTTCCTATTGGACCTTTGTTTGGTCCATCTACTTTATCCTATTTCTTTATTTTATATATTTCTCCTTCCTTGAAAGAAGTAAGGCTTACTTCTTTTTGATAACTATATAAGAATAGCATTTTACTAATGCTATATTTATTAGAGTACTTATCATCTCCTGTCCTAGTCTGTTAGAGGAGTGAGCTTTGTTTCAAATGAGGATTGATCCAAAATAACAAGTCATAGACTATAACTATCACATCCTTTACCAGAAGCAATTTTTGATAGATTTAGTCACCATCTATATAGCCAGGCAGTCAGATGCTAGTTGTGAAAGCTATTCATAAAATATCAAAGACTGCTTTTGCTTTGATGTGCAAGCTGCTACAAAGACTATGTTTAGTGCCAGTGGTCAGCTGTGTATGTTTATGAGGATAACTAAGGGTGCTGACTAGTTGGCCAAATAGGAGGATAGATAATCTTATGATTCCACCTGGCTTTGAAATATTGGAAGCACATGATTTGGCAAGAAATGAAAATCTGTCCAAATAGAACATCACAAATGAGAAAATAGTGAGGAGCAGGCGAAGCTTGAGATAGTCTGCCTGCCTCTACCATTTCTCAGTGGCAAATCAGAAAGCCATTTTTGTCTGGTAGAGTTTTGAACCCTTACATAGAGTTTATTTTCATTGCAGGACCCAGCAATCAGCCTGGCCTTCTAGCCAGTATTCCCCACCCTAAAACCCAACCCACATCCAGTCAACCTCTTCAACAATCTCAGCCCAAGCAGCAGCAAGCTCCACCCACCCCACAGCAGATACCATCTACACAGACCCAGGGTCTGCCCACCCAGGTCCAGGCTACTCCCCAGCACCAGCAGCAACTCCTCCTCAAGCAACAACAGCAGCAGCAGCAACAGCAGCAACAGCAGCAGCAACAGCCGCCTCAGACACAGCAAGTAAGGAGGTCTATATGGCCTTGGCTTTGCATAGTGGAGTTGTTACTATCGAGAGCCCTAGGTACAGGCATCTTTCTTGGCAAGTGCTAGGATGGCAAAGAGCCAGTGACTAGTGCATCATCATTTCTCATAGATGTAGAAACTAAAAGCATCATTGTGCAGAATAATAACTCCCAGGCCTTTCAGTGTTGTCCTCAAACTTTGGGAAGTTTACCCCAACTTAGCACCTTTAGTGAAGGAGCTACTTTCTAAGGAAATACAGTGGGAAAAATAACAGTGGTGTTCTATCAGCATACAATATTCAATAGTGTCAAGCTGTTTCAGATATTTAAGTTTGCTTAGTTGGATCAGGGTTTAAATAAGGTCCATGTATCATACTTAGTTGGAATATAATATTTTCTTTTATTTTTATATGTATATATTTCTTCATTATGTTATTTCTTTTTAATTTTGAGCACTTTTATTTTATAATGATTAATTTCTTTTTTAAAAAGTGTACTTGTGTATGAGTGTGCATGTGTTTGTATTTGAGTGCCTACATTTGTGAACACTCAGAGGCAAGAAGAGCACTGAAGCCCTTAGAGTTAAAGTTACGGGCATTTGTGGGGCATCTGCTTGTTATATGGGTGCTTGAATCTGAACTCCAGCAAGTGTTCTTAAGCACTGAGCCAGCTCTTCCACAGGAAGAGGTTTATATATTTTTTTACATCTTCTTTTATCTCTTTTACCATGTATTTTTTTAAGAAACTGGATTGTTTGCAGTTTTGTATATTCTGAACTTGGCTTGGTCACCCTTTGGTGGCTTTTGGTATATTCCATCATCTACTATGTAAACTGTTAATTTTTCAAAATATATTGGACATGTCTCACTTTGTGTGTGTGTGTGTGTGTATGTGTGTGTGTGTGTGTGTGTTTGTGCTTATGCACTATGGTGTGCGTGTGTAGGTCAAAGGACAACTTTCAGGAGTGTGTTCTCTTTGTTTGCCGTTGGGGTCTAGGGTAGAGATCAGTTTCCAGATGTGGTGACACACATGCACTTAGCTGCTGAGCTCTCAGCAGACCAGAGCCATGCTCAGTATCAGCATAGCTCTTTGCTCTTCCTGTTGAATCCTCTTGGCTGTCCAGTGTTGTCTCTTGACCATCGGTGTGCTTGCTTAGGTGTTGTCTGTTTCATTTGTTTGCTTGTTTTTTCCATTTTCCTCTTGGGCTTATCAACCACTGCTGATATTTTCCAAGTCCTTAAACCTACTTTGGATGGTGAAATGATCCTCTCTCAAGTGGGTCCTGGATATCAAATTCAAGTTACCCGGCTTCTTGACAGCAGGTGCCTTTGCCCACTGAGCTGGCTCAATAGCCTATAGAGAATTGCTGTTATCATCTATGTGGTTACCCTGAGGTCCTGGTTGTACAGAAAAGGGCCAAAAACCTGTAAGGTCCTTTTTTGTTCCCCAGTGTTCATTCTGAGGTGACAGTGAGTGCTCTGCTTTATGTCATTGTAAGTACAGGGATTTGCATATGTCAGCATTTTGAACATGCTCTGATTGTTCAAATCCCTTTAAACTGGCTTCTAGACCCTTGCATGTAACTCTAGTGACCAGAGTAATGACCGTCTCAGGATCATTCTGCTTTAACTTAGAGTCATTCGTTTTCTCAAGATCTGATTGTTTTTAATGGGAATGATAATTAGAAACCACAGTTGGCTTTAGAAATGACTACTTGCTATTGGGTTATGTTGTAGTTGTTTCTTGGACTTTTTAGTAGATAGTTAGAAATGTGTTTGTTTTGTTAGAAAACACATTTGAGTTCAGATTTATACATCTGATTCAGATTCATAAGATTTTGTTTAACTTCTTAGCTTTTGTTGTTTTTACCATCTGAAGATCTTTTTGTTGCTGTTGGTTTGGGACAGAGTCTCACACTGTCGATTCAACTGGGCTTGAACTCTTAGTGGTCAGCCTGCCTCAGCTGAGTCCAAGTATTACAAGCACGCACCACCATGCCTGACAGCCTTAGAATGTTAAGCACATTATTTTCTGTGGAGTAGCTGCCAATTGGATACACAGACTGGTGAATTTCTTTCTTTCTATATTTGGGGTTATGAATGTGTACAATAATTGAATAGTTTTAAAGTTAGATCTATAAAATCCTGTCCTCTTATTCTTGAAGAGATATACTCCTCATTGCTATTTTTCTTTAGAGTTCCTGTGCCACAGTCCTTTGAGTCCTTTGTGGGTGGGTCTTGGTTATTGCTATAAATAAGCCGGTATACACCTATGCTGACTTTTTACACTGACTATCTCGGTTAACTCAGTAATACTTCTTAGGATTTTCCAAGACTTCCCTTTTGTATTAGTAGACTCTTATTTTGAGCTTTGTTAGTGCACTTAGCATGTAGTTCGAAGCAGTGCATATTAGAGAGACATAGAAGAAGTGCCAGGAAGATGGGTGTAGGGTGTATTTTTAACCCCACTACTTGGGAAGCTGCCGTAGCAAAGTGTCTGAAACTTACAAGCTTTTGGAACAAGCCTTAGCAATGTAATGAGACTCCACATAAAGCATGTAGAGGAGGAGGGTCACTAGTGATAGGGTATTTTCAGAATTTCATAAAGGGATCTGTAGGAATACTTTGGAAAGGTTTGGATGGGTGTTAGCTACTGGTAAACATTTCATTTGCTCTTTCAGCAACATCACTAAGGCCTTCTGTTCATGCAGGAAATTATTTGGTTCTTGGCTACTTCAGAATAGTTTGTAAGGAGGATTTTTTCTGTACTGGAGATCCTCACTTACCTCTTTTCACTACAGGCCTCAGAATTACTTGAGTTAAATCTGGTAGCTTCCTTGTGACTGCTTGGGAAGCAGTCTGGTGCAGTGGGAAAGGCTTGGCAGTGCAAATGTTGCTGGTGTGATTCTAATGCTGAGCCCTGTCCTGAACTACTTGGCCCAGCTAATGGGCTTCAGCATTGTCTTTATAATTACTGATACATTAGTCTTTCATGAATGTCGCTCTGTGATAGAAAAGTTTGTATTCACTGCCTCATTTCTTGCCACACTCTTGTGCAGTTTCAGGCAGGACATCCAGCCACCCAGCAGCCAGTAACTGCTCAGTTTCCTGTGGCATCCCAGGGAGGCTCTCAGCAACAGCTGATACAGAACTTCTACCAGCAGCAGCAGCAGCAGCAGCAGCAGCAACAGCAGCAACAGCAGCAGCTCATGACTCAGCAGGCTGCCCTGCAGCAGAAGACTGCCGTAGTAGTACCACAGCCTCAGGCACAACCGGCCACAGCCCCACAGCCAGCTGCTGCCCAGGAACCTGCGGTAAGAACCTGGAGAGGGTGGCCCAAGACTGAAGAGAGTGTGCAATGAGGAAAGGCTGGGAAAGGGAAGGGAAGAGCTAACAGCAGCTCTAGGGGGCTCTGAGTTAGGGTGAGGATACTCTCCTACTCTAGTTGTTAGAATATTTTATTGTTTCTTGACAGATCCAAGGGTAAGGTATTCTGTAGAATGTAAAGATGAAAAGAATATTTCTAGACTATTTATAAAGAACCTTCTTATTTTTTACACTGAAGTTATGCTTATAAAAATTTCTTTGTCTTATTAACTACTGTTGAACAGCTGGAGACTTGGGAGCCGAGCTGGTCCCCATTCCTTTTTCAGGTCCAGTTTGGCTTGTTGTGCCCATCCCTGTTTCTGGAGGTTTAGGTGGTGTCTTAGTCAGTGTTCTATTGCTGTGAAGAGATGCCATGACCAGGTCAACTCTTAAAAAGAAAAGGTGTAATTGGGGCTTGCTTGCAGTTTCAGAGGCTTAGTCCATTATCACCATGGCAGAGAGCATGGTTGCATGCAGGCAGACATCCTACTGGAAAAATAGCTGGATCAGCAGGCAGTGGGATGAAGAGAGCCACTCAAAGCCCACCCTTAGTAACACCCTTCCTAACCCTCTCAAGTAGTGCCACTCCCTCAATGACCAAGTGCTCAAATAGATGAGACCATTGGGGCCATTCTTACTGAAGCCATCACAAGGTGGCCCGCACCACCTTTTATTATGATTCTGACACCATTTTGTTTGTTCTTCATCCTAAATGGCCTTGCTCATTATAATTGCGTTCTTTGAGCTTGCCATGCAGTGATTCAAAGGCTGATTGTCTGAGACTGCTTACCATAACATAAGCCCTGGAACCATTTTCTCAGTTTAGAGATTGGGTTTCTTTTTAGATACTCACTGAATGTGGCAATCGATTCTCAATTCTGACTGGCCTCTAGTTTTGGCAAACTTCAGTCACTCTTGCCTGGTTTTTTTGTAAGTAACCTGTTGTCTTAGAATTTCCATTGCTGTGAAGAGACTCCATGACCATGGTAACTCTCATAAAGGGAACTTTTAACTGAGGTGTCTCTCTTATAGTTTCAGAGGCTCAGTCCATTATCATCATGGCAGGGAGCATGACAGTGTGTAGGCAGACATGGTGCTGGCTGCATGTTGACCCGAAGGCAGCAAGAAGTGGACTGGCAGTCACACTGAGGGAAGCTTGAGCAAAGACCTCAAAGCCCACCCCACAGTGCCACACTGCACACTTCCTCCAACAAGGCCACACCTCCTAATAGTGCTATTCTTTTGTTGTACTCTGAGTTTTTTTGTCCTACAGCCACTCTCAAATAATCACCCAGAGGCATCATATAATTACAAGTGTTAGGCCAATAGCTCAGGCTTTTTACTAACTAGCTCTTCTATTTTCAGTTAAATCATACTTCTTATTTATTCTCTGCCACATGGCAGTACCTTTATTAGCAAGACACATTTATCTCCCACTTCCTCTGAGTCTGGTTGTGATTCCTAACTCCACCCTTCTTCCTCCCAGAATTCTCTGTTTGGCTTTCCTGCCTAGCTTTATACTTCTGCTATTGGCCAGTTAGCTTGTTTATTAAACTAACCACAGTGACAATCTTTACAAACTGATTATTCTATAACACCTTTTGCAGACCATTTTCTTTCAAACCACCATACCTACATTGCATATTCAGTTTTCTGAATGAGAGTAATAGAAACTTCTGTTGTTTTTCAAAAGGCATTTTAAATACTTAGCCAACAGTGTTTATATATCTAGCTATTCTCATTCTCAAGGAGGCCCAATAACTAAACCAATGAAGAGAAATGAGAAAGCATTTCCTGAGGATTCTAGCAGAGAATTTGCTGCCTATCTTAAACCAGAAGACTTACATTCCTTCCAAAGGAAGCAGTGCTGTAGGTAGAATGTGTTCTTTCAATCTCTACTGAGTGTATGCTCAGTGCTTTACTTGTTTGTTTCTGAATATGGTAGACAGCCATTATTTGTGCTTTTAACCTAAAAAACTTCTTCTTGATAATGGAAAAGATTTTTAAAGATACTGCATGAAATAGCTAGAGAGGATCTTAAGTATGTAGTTCAGTGTCCTCATTTTGTAGAATTAGAAACTGAGACCTAAAACTAGAAAGTTATTGCCCGAGCCATACAGAAAGATTGTACTAAAGCTGGGGCAAGGGTCAAAACCCTGACTTGTATCATGTCTGGGGATGGTAGTAACAAGTGCTCCTCAAGGATGGTGTGATGATCCACTACTGCTGAAGATACTTCTTAAGAAGTTCTTTCTTACTTTCCCAGACAAAGTATCTACTGTCTTGAGAGTGAATCCTCAGCCTTCTCATGAACCCTAGATGAGCCAACACTGAACTCTGGGCCTTAGGTGGCGGGTATAGGGACACAAGATGAAAGCCAAATGAGGTCTCTACAAGCATATGAAAAAATGCCCATAAGACAGTGTTGACATAGCTTGCTACTTCTGCAGAAGACTCAACTTTAGGTCCCAGCACCCACATCAGGCAACTAGCAGCTATATGAAACTTAATCCCCAAAGGGATCCCATGCCTCTGGTCTCCTCAGGCTCCTAAACTCATATGTGCGCGCACACATGTACACATACACACACACACACAAGTGAAGTGAAGGTTCTGGGATTTTTTCTGTAAGGTCTGTTTCCACTTATTATCTTTGTTTCCCAGTGTCCATCAAACCTGTACCGTGGGATTGCTATCAGAGCATCTGGTGGATGGAAATACTATGTATTATGGACTGAGTATTCCTTGTCCAAAATGCTTAGAACTGAAAAGTACCTGAGAGTTTGACATACTTGTTTCTATAAGGAGACATCTTTCAATTGAATTCCAGTTTGACACACAGAATTAAATTATTTTATAGGCACTTGTACAGTGAAATAATTGTATGTGATATTTTTTCTTTTGACTGTGACCTGCTACATGAAGTTAGATGTAGAATTTTCAACCTGTGGCATCATGTCGGTGCTCAAAAGTGTAGGGTTTTGGACTCTTAAGGATTTCAGATTTTCAGATTAGAGATGATCATCTTTTACTGTCTTGGAGATGTGACTCAGTGGTCCTTTGCTCACCTGTCGGAGGAGGACTCCTCCCATGGGAGACATCTATTATGTGGGCTATATTTGAAGGACAGGTAAGACAGAGACTGTTCTCTCATAGTGTAGAGAGAACTACTATTCCATCATAACTGTGAAGTGGGGTTGAAACAGAAAATTCGTTTCTTGTGACTCCATCCCATTAGTGAAATGAAGGCCTTTAACAAGGTAAAACAAGAGCTACTATGTTTCAGTCACACTGGGACTGTCTGATTCATTCCACTTAGTGTAGGAGGGAGTCCACAACTCTCAGCAGAAAATGTTGTGCTCTATTGCATCTTGCCTGAAGTATATCTTCTTTCTAGAGGCAATAGAAGGTACAATCTGTTGCCTGCCCCTTTGTGCATTCCTGATGAGGCGCTGTTTGTCTTCAGAAGTAGAAGGAAGTCCTTTAAAGATAGATACCTTCTAAGTCTTTAGGGATGGAAATAGCTTCTGTAGTCTTAGGCTGGTAGCTCCATTACATCTGACTAACTTGAATATTGGAGCTAATGGAAATTGAATGTGTATAAGAATCAGGCAGTTCCTTGGTGATGTCAATCTCTGATGTAGCTCGGATGGTTGGTGCCTTGATTTTCCATCTGGTGCTGCTCATAACCTTGACCATTCAAACCTTTTATGAGGTGTTATTATATTTCTTTATTGATTTGTTTTTCTTTTCCATTTCCTCCTCTTCTTTTTCTTTTTTGTTTGTTCATAATGAAGCTTTGCATTTCTCTCTCCCTAGCAGATTCAGGCTCCACCAAGACAGTCAAAGGTTCAGACAACTCCACCTCCAACCATCCAGGGTCAGAAAGTTGGATCTCTCACTCCTCCATCATCTCCCAAAACTCAACGTGCTGGGCACAGGAGGATTCTCAGTGATGTAACCCACAGTGCAGTCTTTGGGGTTCCTGCCAGCAAATCAACCCAGCTGCTCCAGGCAGCTGCTGCTGAGGCCAGTCTCAATAAATCTAAGTATGTTTGTTCTTACCATGTGGGCAAGGGCTGCTCTGGTTTACTACTGTGTGATTTTTTTTTTTTTTTTTTTTGCTTAAGCTTGTGGAGGTGTAGTATGCTTGGGCCAGTGCATGTCTGTATTTAGTAAGAGATCACAAACTTGCCCACAGTGTGTGCACTGTACAGATCCTGTCTTTTCAGTTTTTCTTCTCCCATTTGTTTTATGCTCTGTAGAGTGTTTTCTAAACCCTTTGACCAAGTCTCCCTGTACTGACAACTACTCATTGGACCCCCAACATTTGGAGGGTGGCTACCTCAGCAGGTATAAACAACCTTCATGATCCTGGTAGGGTTGCTGCTGGTTCTGTGCTTTTCGTAAAGTTAGTCTTGGTGACCAATGTTAAGTCAGTGTAATTTTAGACCCTTAACTTCCTTCAAACCATACACTCTAAAGTTAAACATATTTAAGTCAAGAGAAACTTGAAGAAAAGTAGGTGATCTAGGCATACAAAGATGATGGTAACTTTATTTTTTATTTTTTGTGATAGAGTGACTTTACCACTGAACAACATTTTGAATATGTGTTGATAGCTTAGTACTATATACACTAGAAGACTAAACACTGTCTATGGGAAATCCTTTATGAAAACACTGGAAAATGATGCTTTGATTGAGAAAAAAATGATACCATAATGAAGAGAAAATAGTTTTGGTTCTTCTATGTTTTTATATTTTCTTTTCCCTTACCCTTTGGGGAAACTTTCCCAGGTCTGCAACCACCACTCCCTCAGGCTCTCCACGGACCTCACAGCAGAATGTCTCCAGTGCTTCAGAAGGGTCAACATGGAATCCTTTTGATGATGACAACTTCTCCAAACTCACAGCTGAAGAGCTGCTCAACAAGGACTTTGCCAAGCTTGGGGAAGGTGAGCAAGCTGAGCCTTTTCTGTCCTCTTTGGTTGAGTTGGCTGAGAATAAACTTGAGTGTGTCTGTGTCTCAGCTGTGGAGAGATTGCTTGGGAAAGGTGAGCATAAACCTGTTTGGAAAGGATTGGTTTTGGAGTATGCAGACTGATTTCATTTTTATTTTTGCCAGAACACTTCCCTCCCCCCCAAATGCTGTGAGAGCAGCAGGGACTGTGTGAACATAGAGGAGAAACTTTGAAAAGATTTAGTGCCATAAACTGGGACATTACATCAAGCAGAATGATCGCTTTGAGAAGTATAAGTGTTCCGTTCATCTTCAGTGGGCTTGCCCTAGAAAGAGTAGTTGCCTTACAGGATGCTGGGTCCTAATCTTGGTCTATGTGTTGTTGACTGACCATAGAAAGGAGATTCTTTAAATGCAAGACATGACTCTATCCAAAATAGCCATAGCCAGACACAGGTATATCCTCACAGACCCAGACAAACATCTACGTACCACACAGATACCTGGGAAATCTCCCCAATGTTGAGCTGGAGAAAAATACCCTTCATGTACTTAGAGCACAGAGCAAAAGAATGAGCAGAGCCAATGAATGATAGAACTGATCCACTTTACAGCAGTGTTTTAAAAACATGCTTTCTACCATTTTCTTTTCATTTCATTTTGAGACAGTGTCTCACTATGTAGCCTGGCTCATATGGAACTACCTATATAGACCAGGCTGGCCTTAATTCACAAACATCCAGTTGCCCCTCTGAGTACTGGGATTAAAGTAGACTGCTGTGCCTGGCTGATTCAGCCTTTTAAATAGCAGACAGGGAGTAAGGTCTTTCTTTGACAAGTCCTTTTCATTGTTATCTCTGCCACTTCTTATTCTGTGCTGTAAACAGAAATTTCTTTCTGCATTATTGAAAATAAGTATTGTAGTGATATTTAATAAAAATAGTCTGGACTATCAGAGAAGAGTCTCCCAGGGAGCTAAGGCACAGGTCAGGGAGTGGTGAGCCTTTATCCTAGCTTTAGGGATGTTGTAAGAGGGAGTAAGATAGCTGAGTGGAGGAGGAGAGGGAGGGTTTCAGCTTTTCGGGACTCTTCCTTGGTGGGCGGAGGAGAGAGAAGTTGGAATCGGGGGATTTGTGGAGACAGACTTGAATTGGTGGGGTGAGAACTGGCTATGGTTTGTTCCCTGTCTCTCTGATATTCTGGCTTTTCTCCAGTATCTGGCTCTGGGTTTTTATTATAATACCAAATAGGATTCATGCAATAAAGTATGTTTGTGTCTAATTAATGAGTCATTGGGTCCTTTTTTTAAAGATTTTATTTTTAAATGGTGTGTGTGTGCCTATCCCTGTCCATATGTGGCTATATGCATATATAGTGAGTGCAGGCCCATAGAAGCAGATGAGTCAGTCCGATCCTCTGGAGCTTGAGTTAGAGGCGGCTGTGAGCCGCCTGACGGAGGTGTGGGGAATTGAGCTCTGGTGCTCTGGCAGGCAGCACCAGAGTGTGGACTTGGAACTCATGAGACACTCCATCTCTCCAGCCCTGCCCCAGAGGGTTTTCTGTTTTATTATGATTCTTTAAAAAACTTTTGTCTATTTTTCAATGTTGGTCTGTTTGCTGTTGTTCCACTGTCAGCTTGCATGTGGCCCCAGGTCCTTGATAGCATCTCCTCACCCTCACTGCCACCCTGTCTCAGTTCTCAAGCTGCTCCAGCTTGGAACACCGGCTAACAGTGCAAGAAGAGTCAAATCAGAGTGTTCTTCACCTCACTACCTGTCTGTGTGTCCCAGATTCTGTAAGAATGAACCAAGTGGTATTTTGTCCCTCAAGGAAAGCTTCCTGAGAAGGTTGGTGGCTCCGCGGAGAGTCTGATCCCAGGCTTCCAGTCAACACAAGGAGACGCTTTTGCCACTTCCTCGTTTTCTGCTGGAACTGGTGAGTGTGACACACTCCTGAGTGAGATACGAGGCTCACTGTTGTTACCGTCAGGGTTCCATCCACTTCAGAGACAGCTTTAGCACAAAGAATCCACATGGCGTTCCTTTACTCAGTAGTTGCCCAGTCAAAACCATTTAAGAACTGTCTGTTGTCACTTTGCACTCAAGTGGTGGAGTGATCTGGTGAATATGTAGCAGTTGCTCCTCCTAGGATGTGTCTTATGAAGATATTTCTAATTGAAGGATCAGTGCTATGGCAAGGTTTTGTCACTGTTTAGGGTCTTTGGGATGATTTGAGTGATTCTAAGAGTTAGAAACTATCTTATACTTGATATTCTATTAATATGTGCAGTGCATTTTTAAAAATTAAATTAATAAGACTTGTTTTCCTCATTATTAGTAAAAATAATCCATACTTATTATATAAAAATTATAGATTTGTAGAAAAATAATCCAAATCATCCATGATTTTATCATCTAGACACAGCATAGCAACTTCATCTTGATATATGTCTCCGTCACTGTTCCATTGCTATGAAGAGACACCATGGCCAAGGCAACTCGTATAAAACAAGGCATTTAATTGGAGGCTTGCTTACAGCTTTAGAGGGTTAGTCCGTGACCATCTTGGTGGGATGTGGACAGTCAAGGTGCTGAAGCAGTAGCTGAATGCTTTACATCCTGATCTACAGGAAACTGGCAGAGAAACACTGGGCCTGACGTGGGCTTCTGAAGCTTTAAAGTCCACCCCCAGTGACACACTTTCTCCAGCAAGGCCACGCCTCCTCATTTTTTCCAAACAGTTCCATTAACTGGGGACTCAGCATTCAAATATATGTGCCTATGGGGGCATTCTCATTTAAACCACCACAGTGTGCAGTCTGCATTTAACTTTTTTAGGGCCATTGACATCTTTGTGAATCTAATGAAATTTATAGGTCTTCTTCACCAAAATACATGTGAACACAATTTTGTACAATATTAGGTTTTGATTTAAGATTGTGATCCTGTGATTGTCTGTTGGTTTTGCACGTGAGATCAGACACACACACTACCAGCGCCACACTAGAGTTTATTTAGAGGAGTTGCCGGGTGAGTACAAGGGAGAGAAGCAGAAGAGAAAAAGACTGTCTTTCATGTGTTGGCTCCTTTGAAGGGAACGGGTGGGCACGGATTTATGTATGTGGGGTTTACCATGTGGCTGCTATGTGCCTGGAATCCTTACACTGTCCATCTGTGTTTTAAAACCTGTTTGTCTCTTTTCACTTAATAAGTCTGACATTGGCTACTAAGGTGGCTCAGTGGATAAAGGCACTCACCACCAAGCCTGACCACTTGAGTTTGAGCTGCAAAACCCACACGGTGGTAGGTGCCTTCCAGGCCCCTGCACTCTTGCTACACTTTCTGCACAGGTGGTTTTGTGTGTCAACTTTGACAAACGCTATAGAGTCATCAGAGGAAGGAGCCTCACCTGAGGAAATGCCTCCTTGAGATCCAGCTGTGAGGCATTGCCTCATTCAGTCATCAGTGAGGGAGGGCCTTCCTGCTTCAATTATACAATCAGGATATTCTTCCACAGAATTTTCTGATGCTCAGCTCCCAGGCAATTTTAGATTATTGCAAATTGGCAATTAACTGTAATCATTGCAGAGTTTTGGAAGACATCCCAAATCCAAACTCTGGCAGGGTGCAAGGCAAGGAAAAACTGGATAGTTCAAGTCACAGTGTTGTATAGCATGCGCGATGCTGTGCTGCTGTTGCAAAAAGTGTGCTTGTTGTGGAAGCTGGGTACAGGGCTCACACTCGTCCTACAGCAACTTGCTGTGAGTCTGTACAGCTTTCAGTTTCCTTTGTTGTTGCTGGAGTTTGTGTAGCTAGAAGTTTTCTGACCTGTTCAGGCCTGCATTCTGGCATTTGCTTATAAAATAATTATTCAGAGGTTTATATTAATTACAAATGTTTGGCCTGTGGCTCAGGCTCCTTACCAACTAGCTCTTAAGTCAACCTGTTTCTATGTATCTATGTATTGCCACATGTTCCATGGTTTTACCTGTGTTCCATTACATCTTGCTTTCTGGGTAGCAGCCTGCAGTGTCTCTCCCTGACTCCACCCTTTTTTCTCTTTTATCTGCTTGGATTTCTCACCTGCCTCTAAGCTGCCTTGCTATAGGCCAAAACATCTTCTTTATTAACCAGTGGTAATAAAGCAAATTCACAGAGTATAGAAAGACATCCCACATCAGCTTGGTCGGTTGGTTGGTTCCTCTTTTTCTCTCTCCCTTTCTTTCTTATTTTTGAGACAGTCTGTCTATGTACATAGACCAGGCTGGCCTGAAACTTGTGATCTTTTTACCTCAGCTTCTAGAACACTAAAAATACAATGTACATCATCATGCTGACTTTAGAATTTAAAAAGTAAGTACATAAAATAGAAACCAAAATGAGATTTTAATTGACAAGCAAACTGAGCACTAAAGTGAAATATAAAGAATGTTAAAGTAGAAACCAAGAGTCCCAGGCTCTTACACTTGCTTTGTAGATAGACCACTGGCTAGTCTCTCAGTTTGGTCTTTGTTTTGTTAGCCACGAAAATAAAATAGTGGTAGAAATTTTCAGGGCTTTAAAAATTTTAAGCCCTGATATGCTATGAGATACTTAGGTTTTTTGGAACCCTATAGTTTACCAAATACAGCATGAATAGCAATAATATGAGTAAGGATCCAGAGACTGGGGCTTATCCATCCAATAGTACTGCACAGAAACTTTTGGACACTGTAGTGGTGCAGTAAGACTCAAGTAAGTGCCTAGAGGAGATGGGAAGCAGATAAACACTTATTGACATTATGTGCCAGTGTATGGGGTGAGGAAGCAGTGATTTACAGACACTCGGGCAGAGAGAGTTCCTGGGGTGTCAGATGCTAAGAGGCAAGTTTAAACACCTGCCTGCTCTGCTCTTACCCCAGTGCATCTCATGGTGTATCTGCTATGTGTTTTGCTATTCACTTCTCCTTTCTATTAAAATTTGGATGTTTTTCTGTTATTTGAGCTCTTATATGAATAGATGGTAAGTGTATCCATATTTACTCGATATTTTCTGCTTTTCTCATTTTTCTCTCCTGGTCTTGTCTAAATAACTCCAGCCGAAAAAAGGAAGGGTGGGCAGGCTGTGGACTCTGGCCTCCCACTTCTAAGTGTGTCTGATCCTTTCATTCCTCTCCAAGTACCTGATGCTCCAGGTAGGTACATGGGGCTCATTTACATGGGAGTTAGCAGCTTGAGCCCAGGGCCTCCTGGGCCTCTGATGAGTTCTGCTTTAAGCTGGATGACAAGGACCTAAATTCCAAGTCCTAATAATTGGGTGCTGTTGTATATCTTAAGTTCTTGGTTAGAGAGACAAACTTATTTTGGAAATTACTCTTACAAAGATAATAAGCTGGTCTCTACCTTGTTGTGTAGTCAAGGCTGACTTAACTATTTTATCTTCCTGCTTTTACCTCCAAGTACCCAGATTATAGGCATACACCACCACATCTGGTTTTGTGTTTATGGTTATTTGGAGAGGCCTATGTATTGGAAAGAACATTAGTCCAATATGATTTTAATACGGTAATTGAAGCCATAAGCATATGATAAAAATAAAGTAGTGATATATAATGGCCAGATGTAATGCTAGAGCTGTGGATGACCCATCTGGTTTGCATTTGCTGTCAATACTTTATTACTTTATAATACAACAGTATATAATGAAAGTTGATACGGAATAGGAATCAAGAGATCTAGGTTTTGCCACTAGCTGAGCCCTCAGGGCCAGACTCCTCTTCAGTAAAGGAAGTGACTACTGGAGTTCCATTATCTTTTCTGTGTACCTTATTACTATCTCTTAGGAAGTAGCCAGAAAGTGAAGCTGGTTAGTTTCCATGACTTTTGAAATAATGAGTGGATACTCTCATGTGGACAGGTGGATTGCTAAAGGCTGCTTCCTGTTCTCTTCTCCATATCTTTTTCAGGGGCAGAGCTGTGGGTGGTGTGAAGTTTCCTTTTGTGGGAAAGCAGCTTAATCTGACTCCTTAGGAGCATCTGGCAGTTGTTTTGCTTCATCCCCCACCCCTTTCCTGGTTCTTATGCTTTCCAAGTATTGACTTTGAGCTGACAGGATCAGCTTAGTTTTTCTTTTCTCCCAGAGGTCAAAGATCTTTGAATGGCCAGTTCAAAATTGAGAGGGAGGGGCTAGAGAGATGGCTATGTAGCTGAGTGTACTTGCTTTTCTTCCAGAGGACCCACAACTCCCTGTCTAGCATCTTAAAACTGCCCGTGACTTCTGCTCCAGGGAATCCAACACTCTCTTTGGCCTCTTTGGGTACTCACACAAATGTGGCATGTTCCCATATAGACACATGTTCCCATATAGACACAGATACTACATAGATAGATAGATAGATAGATAGACAGACAGATAGATAGCAGGATTGGAAGGGGCTGGGCTGTTCAGTTTCTATTTTTTCATTACAGGACAAACTATAGCTAGGGTGCAGAGACAGCTTGTGTTCCTTAGTGCTCAGCTGAGCCTTCTGATTCCCTGTCTTGGGTGGCATGACCATGGCAACTTGGATAGTATGAGTAATAGCAGAGTAATTGCACTACTTGCCTGGTCTAGATGTATTTCAGATATATCAGAAATCACTGGATAATGATTCTGTGGAAGCTGATTAATGAAAGAGGTTGATTAGATCTCTTTTCTTTCAATATGCCTGGCAGTGCCCAGATAAATTCATTTTGAGCAGGTTAGAAAGGTGTGGGCTTTTCTTCTTTTCTGTGGTTGGCATGACATGAAATGAGGGCAGAGGTTATAGAGACATCCTAGAGAAGGAGCTGAGAGTTTTTACATCTGAATCACAGGCAACAGGAAATGGTCTGAGACACTGGGCATGGCTGAACCATATATGAAACCCGAAAGCTTGCCTCACAGTGGCACATTTCCACCAACAAGACTATGTCTGCTTCAACAAAGCCACACCTCTTAATAATGCCACTCCCTTTGACTACTGTTTTCTTTAAAACGACCACAGCACCATAAAATGAATTTTAGGGAAGTCTGGAATATTAAAGAATCACAATCATCTATGAGTTCACACAGGTGTCACATGGCTAGTGACTCTGACAGTACTTACCTTTACACTTTGCACAATCACAGTTCAAATTTGTTATGTATGTGAGAATTTCCCTTTTTTGTTGTTTGTTTGTTTGTTCAAGACAAGGCTTCTCTGTGTAGCCCTGGCTATCCTGGAACACCCCCTTAGAGCAAGCTGGCCTTGAACTCATGGAGATCTGTCTGCTTCTGCTGAGATTATTAAAGGTGTGTGCCCCCACTGCCCTACTAATTTTCTTCATGCTGCTTGTCCAATTTTCCTTTGATGGGCACTTGAGTCGCCTCCCTCTTTGAACTGTGGTGTTATAAACAGAGTGCAGGTATCTCTTTGTAGCCTTGCTTTCTTCTTTTCGCCAGGTCATATGGTAATTTTATTTTTAAGTTTTGAGAAACTCATATCTTTCAGAAAGATGTGTGCCATTCCTTTTACATACTTTCCTGCAGTGCACAAGGATTTGAGAAAACAATTCTGACAGTCCCTCTTCATCTCTGAGCTCTTGATACGAGAGCTCTACAGGACGAGTGCAGCATGTGTTAGCTGCCCCACAAGGGCTACTTCATAGAGGTTGAGGACTTTTGAAAGCCCTTCATTGTCTCTTAAAAGAGACAGGTAAGAGGAGCTGGGTGTCAGAATGGGCACTCCTCTCCCCTTTTGACCTGACACTCCTGCCTTGAGATGTTGGAAAGCTCAAGGTCATTCATTCTAGTGCCTGATTTAGACACTGTCTTCCTGTAGTTGTAGTTCTCTAAAGTGGAGTGGGCACCATGAGGCATGGTGCTTGCTCTGATTCTGACTTGATGATGCCGTGGGCAGTTTGCTGTCTGTTCTCTCAAGAACTGGTTAGAGTGACTAGATTTTATTTTCTATTTTTATTTTATTTTTGTATTTTTGAGACAGATTTCTGTAGCCTAGGCTGGACTTGAATTTTTGAGCCTCCTGCCTCTACTTTCCATGTGCTGAGCCTATGGGCATGCATCACCATGCCTGACTATTTTTAGTCTTAATTGGTGAATGGTAATCCCATTTATCGACTGGGTTCCACATGACATTTCAGCTCATTTATACAGTGTATAAGTCTATATCAGGTTAATTAATGTTTCTTTCATTCCATAGAGTGACTAAAATTTAAAAACAGCATTTCTCATAAATCTTACTTGTTTTCTCCATGTCTGACAAGCCACACATTTCAAAAGCAACAAACCTGAATTATTTTCTTGTTACTGTGATAAAACATCATAGCCAAGACAGTGTATAGAAGAAAGAGCTCATTTTGAGCTTACAGCTCCAGAGAATCAGAGTTCGTCACTATTAAGGTAGGGAAACATGGCATGGCAACCAGAACTAGACACAGAGCTGGGGACTCACATCTCAAACCACAGACGGGAAGCCGAGAGAGCAAATGGCAAGAGTCTTTTGAGACCTACAAGACCATCATCCCTAGTGACATATTTCCTCCAGCAAAACCACCCCTCCTAAGCATGACCAAACAGCTACCACTTGAGGAGCAGTGTGCAAATGCTGGAGAGTACGGAGACAACTCAATCAGACCACTCACGGTAGCAGCCACACCATTTTTATTATAAATTGGTTTTGATTGATGTGTTCTGATTTTCTGGTTTCTATCGAAAGAAATAGTCAGAATCTTTGTTTTGACATGTAGTCCTGCCTGGTCTGGAGCGCTTCAAAACTGCGCTGGCCTTAAACTGGCAGTGTCCTTGCCTCTGCCTCACAAGTGCTAAGGTCAGGAGTATTACTACCACACCAATTGTCTTATAGCCTACATAGCCTACAGGCAGACGTGGTGCTGGAGAAGGAGCTGATAGTTTATGTCTTGATGGCAGGCAGCAGCAGGAGTCTGAGTACCACCCTGATTTGGGGATTGTTTAATGAGATGGCTTCACTGCCCAGGAACAGTACTCAGTGACTCACTTCCTCCAACAAGACCACATCCACTCCAGCAAAGCTACACCTCCTAATAGTGCCACACCCTATGAGGACCATTTTCTTTCAAACCACCACACTAGCTTTCTTTTGATTTTTTTTAAAAAAGGAAAATATCACAAATGATAAAATATCCCAGCCTCATGTCAGAGAGCCATTTTGATTATGTAACTTAGACTGGTTTGTGAATGGTTTATGACTTTCTTGTGTCGTGAGGGCACTGGTACCTGAGTGAGTACCTTCCTCATAGTGAGAGTCCTGGGGAAATGCAGAAGCCTTACTGTGTATACCACTCACCTTGTGCAGAAGGCTGACTGTGCTCTCATGGCTGCTTTTATACATGGTGTTGTTCTGCCCCTTTTGACCCCCACGTTTCTAACATCTGCGTACTCCCATACAGCGATGATCATGTAAATTATCTGTGTTTATAGCCTGCATTTTCAGGTCTGGTTAGAAAACAAGACTTCCAAAATTAGCAGTTTGTCCTATTCTATGCTTTTGTGTTTTTTAAAAAATATTTATTTGTTTATTTTTGTTTTTTATTTTATGTAAATTGGTGTTTTGCCTGCATGTATAACTGTGTCAGGGTGTCAGATCTTGGTTGTGAGCTGCCATGTGGATGCTGGGAATTGAACTCAGGTCCTCCGGAAGAACAGTTAGTGCTCTTAACCACTGAGCCATCCCTCCAGCCCCGTTAATTTTTTTTTCTGAAAACCATCTGTTTTAACCAGTATTGTGAAAGGCATTTTCAATATTGTTTCCTAAAATAAAATGCCTTGTATAGTATAAGACTGATGATGATAACCTTTGATCTTTGATCAGGTATAAAATGAGAACTGTAATACATTGTCTTGTAATTCGGAGACATTTGTGCTTTGCATCTCTAAAGATGTTAGATTGACCTCATGTTTGTTAACAAGTCTTTTGTCTCCATGCACTTATCATCTTGCTGGGACTCTGAAGTGGACTTTCCTACTTGAGTGGAGCAGAGTTAGAACTTCAGTCATGGTCTCTGGAGCTAACTAACTCTGTCTTTAGTGAGTGTCTATTTACTTATTGCTTCCTTCAGTTTCCAAAGGCCTAGAAGACACTGAGCCCAGTAATATGTTTTATTGTATACTTGAACTTTAAGCTGTTTCTTTTTTCTCAAACAAAGCATTTTAATTTTAGTGTATCTGAACAAGTCAGAATATATGTGGTCTTACTTCTCTTACAACAGAAGTACAGGCTCTGAGTTCCCTTCTTCCTGTGACCCATTACTTTGTTTCAGGTTAATGTCCTACCTTTATTAAACTGAGGATAAACAGAGGGCTATTGATGTGGCCAGTAGCTCAGGCTTATTACTAACTTGCTCTTGCATTTTCAGTTGTCTCATATTTCTTATTTATTCTCTGCAATGGAGTGATACCTTTATTAGCATGACATGTTCAGCTCTTGCTTCCTCTGAGTCTGGCTGGGGTCTCCTCTGACTTTGCCCTGACTTTGACACCTGGCCTATACTTCCTGCCTGGCTACTAGCCAGTCAGTGTTTTACTAAACCAATTTGAGTACCAAATCTTTACAGTATACAAGATTTGTATTTCACAGTGTGGGGGTGGGCAGTGGATGATGTCCCCAAGAAACTAGATCCTGCCACTCTTTAAAAAGGCAAGTAAAGGTAATGCTGAAAGGCAGGAAAGGATTTGAGTCACTGAGGCCTTGTTGAGAGGGGAGAGGTTGGGTTTCCCAGTCCAGCATCAGGACATTGACATGAGACTTAGATCCAGACAGAGAAAACACTGGAGTAAGGTGAGAATATGCCCAGACAGAGGGCTTGGCCAAACTCTAGCCTGGCTGCTCATTGCCTCCAGTATGTGGGGGGCAATCTGGTTTTCCTGAGGTGATCATTTCTGTTTAGGTGGGGAGAAAGACAGCCACAGTTTACATTGTGAAGTAATTGCTCCCATTTAGAGTGATCTCATTATGAGGTGATTTCTGTTTTTGGAATCTATGGGAACTACAGGTTCATGACACTGAATGGAGACTTCTAGAGGCTTTTTCCGGGATTTAAACAGGACTTTATAAAAGCTTACAGTAAAACACCTTCACTATTCTTATGTCTGTGTCTCAGCCCTGCAGTAAGAGAAGGCAGATTAAGTAAATTTAGGGCTAATCACCTTTGTCTCACTAATTTTAGATAGGTACTCATTCAAGGATTAGTATACTTATGTTTAGTGCTAATAAGACTCTTACCTAAAATAAAACAGATTCATACAAAAGCAAAATGATGAGCGTTTGTTTACCTCACTCCAGACTCCAAAGTCCTAGCTGTGTGACACTTCCTTGTTCTTATTTTCAGTCCTCTGTAGCCCCTGCTTTTTAGGGTTGGGGGCAACACCATATCCTGCTGTTACCTATATTAATTTTTAAACCAAACTAAGTTCTATCATAATCCCTTACTATATTTATTAAAATCTTTAATCATCAAAATTCTATTTAAACTAACATTGTTATTGTATAAAATCATTACTTTAGTTAAATTGTACAGCTTACAAAGGTAAAAATGCCCAGTAGAATGGGATATTTCTATGAGGTAATCATACTATATTAAAGGCAATGGGGATCCTCTCCCCACACCCCATTCATACCATGCCAGATACCAGAGAAAAATGGCAGTGGCAAACATGTAAAGGCACAACAGTAGCAAGAGACATCTGGAGCCAACATTTGGGCCTTGCTTATCTGAGATTCACCCATCAGTCCTTGCAGTGTGGTGGGCCAGTCTCAAGTCAATTGCCACCTTCTGTTCCTCTGACATAGTCACCAGCACAGACTCTTTCTTTAAAAAACAACCCACCCGGGGCTGGAGAGATGGCTCAGCGGTTAAGAGCACCAGCTGCTCTTCCAGAGGACCCGGGTTCAATTCCCAGCACCCACATGGCAGCTAACAACTGTCTGTAGTTCCATTTCCAGGCAAATAAATAAATAAATAAAGTTGTTTTTTTTTTTTTAAAAAAAAACCCACCCACCCACCCCCCAACAACAAAAAAACAACTAAACTGTAGGCAGAGTTTTTCTGTCCTTAGTCATTCTCAAACACACTGAGGCTTATGTTAATTACAAATGCTCAACCAGTAGCTCAGCTTATTACTAACTAGCTCTTAAATTAAATTAGCACATTTTTATTAATCTATGTATTGCCATTGGCTCCTGTCCTCCAGCATGTCTCCCTCTGCCCTTCTTTCTCCCAGCATTCTCAGTTTGGCTGTCCTGACCATACTTCCTGCCTGGCTACCAGCCTGTCAGTTCTCTATTAACCAGTGAGAGTAATATATATTCATAGTGTACAGAAGGATTATCCCACAGCAGTAAATAACAACAGCAAAAGATGAAATGGAAAATTTGAAGCTTGGAATTTAGTTCACTTGGTAGAGTGTTTACCTAGCATGTTTGATGTTCTGGGTTCAGTTTTAGCACCGTGTACTGCTATAATTCCAGCACTAAGGAGATAGAGGCAGGAACATTAGAAGAAGTCCAGTGTCATCATTGGCTACGTAACAAGTTCAAGGCCAGCCTGGGCTATATGAGAGTGTGTATTTTAAAAAGCAGGGAGAGATGGGAATCTGGAAAGGCAAAGCTTTATAGATGCAGAGGCCTGCTGTTGCCAGTATCTTTGGTGAAAAGGATGTGTCTACTGTAAGGAGTATAGGTGTTTGAAAAGGATGGAAATGGTCTATATCATTACTTCAGTCGTGACTACACGAATGTATAAATTTGTCAACATTTACTACATTGTACATATTTAAAATTGGTGATAGTTATTATTATATGTTATGCTTCAAATGAAAACAATGGATAAACATACCCAAGGGCCTCACCTTGAGTGACCTTGAGTTCCATTTCACCTGGGAAGTAGCCTTTTAACCTTCTCGAAAGTCTTAGGGGGCAATTTTTAAATTTATGTGTATTTATTTTGTGTGTATTATGTATGTGAGTACAAATGTGGAAGTCAGAGGGTCACTTGTAGGGATTTGTTCTCTCCCTCACTGAGTAGGTCCCTGGAATTGAACTCAGTTTTTTATGTGTGGTGGCAAATACTTTTACCCATTAAACCATCTTGCTGGCCCTGGAAACCTTTATTGTTAACAAGATCCTAATGGTCTGTTTTATGGTGACCTTTAAAATGAGGATCCCTAAGGTGTGTCTTCATGGAACATAAATAATTCACTTGCTTTATGACCTCATTGCATGTTTGCCTTTTCTTTACGTCTTTCCCAACCTAGAAAAACTAATCGAGGGACTCAAATCTCCTGACACTTCTCTTCTGCTCCCTGACCTCTTGCCTATGACAGATCCTTTTGGCAGCACTTCCGACGCTGTGATGGGTAAACCCTGTCTGTCTCTTCAGTCATGTCTGTTATGGGTGGGGTGAAGGGGTAGGGCTCAGGCATGGGGTGGGGGCAGAGGCCAGTAGTCAAGGCTGTTAACTCTGTTTCTACTAGTCCAAAGGAAGTGTCTTTTCCTGCTTCCCTTATGTACAACCTGTAACTCTGGTCTTCACTGATGTCCTGTGATTTCTGTAGTAAACTTCTTATGAATAAGGAAGGATATGGGGAAACAAAACCTTTGTGAAAACAGTTGGTTTCTAATTGGCCCCGAGAGCTTCACTGAACTTAATATTAATAGACTTGCTGATTCTTCTTTAGAAGATCAATGCCTGTAGCAAATACCCATATCAGGAAGTCTGCCTGGCAGTTCAGCCCTATGATAGACCAGAGCAGTGGCTCGGTCTGCTTACTCTGTTACATTTTTTATGCTGTTTAAGCAAAATGTACAAACTGTCTGGACTCCTGGAGGGTTCAGTTATTAGATTTTGAACAAGAAATGCTAACACTCAAGAATGTCATGGCCTCTGTCTGTGAGACATCACAGTATGAAGAACACTTTCCTGGCACATTATGGAATAGGGTGGGCTACATTTGAGAGTTGTGCATTATACTGGACCATATTTACCCCAAGTCTGGCCCATTAAAAGGAAAAAATTTTGAATGAAGCTGTTTTGGTCATTGTGGGCTTTTTGAAGTAGAGCATCACTGTGTAGCCAGGCTGGTCACAGACTCATGGCACTCACTCCTCTTGTCCGAGCCTCTGGGGTGCTTTGGTTACAAGTGTAAGACAGCAATAGCCTGTCTTGAAGCCAGTCTGTTCTGACATGGAAGAATTTGCAGCTTGAAAGTCACTTGTGTCCCACACTTATTCATAGGATCTGGTGGTCACTGCACCTGCCTGGTAGTTAGCCTTGTACACCCACAGTCAGACATAGAAGCCTAGACGGTGGCAGACACAAGGTCACAGGCTGTGTTCTGCAGCTTGCCTGAGATTTGTGGACACAAGCCTTCATAGGTTTTCTGAGCAACTTCTGACTTCTTCCTTTTCTTACCCCTTTCTCTTCACTGTTAATGACCTGATACAAAAGAAAAGGCCGAGGTTGCTGTTGAGAGTCTCATACCTGGATTGGAGCCGCCTGTTGCCCAGCGCCTCCCATCTCAGACGGAGTCTGTGACCTCAAACCGCACAGGTCAGTCAGGGTCCATGCAGCTGCAGAGCTGCTCAGTGTGGTAGCCTCAGAGCAGGGCTTCCCACCTGTGGCAGATGAACCTGTGTGTGTTTGCATCCTTGTTGGTTTTACAATGGATGCTTGAAGTGTTCTTACAATCTTGCTTCTAGATGTTGAGTGTATTCTTTGCTAGAGAACTGAATACTTTCTGGAGCCATGTTTTTTTGAAGAGTGACTCCTGGGCTTGTTCTGGTTGCAGAACTTTATTCAATATTCTTTTCCCAGGCCTAGGGCTATAGCTCAGTGACAGTGCATATCAATCAATCCCCAATACCAGAAAGGAAAAAAAAAAAAAGATTCTTACCACTAATGGCAGGTTTCCTCCACCTCTTCAACACAAGTTTGCTCAGGTTTGGCTGCCTTAACCCTTCCAGCTGTTCAGCAGACATGTCCTCCACTTCCTTACACAGTACTGGCATCTGGATCTATGAATTCCATAGGTCCAGGTGCACTTTTTAGATCAGGGCTTCATCATCTATTGATCATTTTTCCTTTCACTTATAGGCAAAATTGAAATTGTCCTTGGATGCAATGTTGCTTTTGCTCTTACTTGAAAATTTTAGTTTTTGTACAAGTCATTAGCCACACAGAGACAAATCTGATTGCATTTCTTTTAGTGAGGCCTAATTACCTTGATAAGATTGTCTGCCTCAGGGAGATAATAAACAAAGGGCTATGTGGTTCCTATTGTTCTCCCTATTTGGCTGTTTTCTCCCAGGAAATACCCCCAGCTCAGGGCT
Source organism: Sigmodon hispidus (assembly GCA_004025045.1). Classification (NCBI taxonomy): domain Eukaryota; kingdom Metazoa; phylum Chordata; class Mammalia; order Rodentia; family Cricetidae; genus Sigmodon; species Sigmodon hispidus. The sequence goes on from PVIH01008188.1 coordinate 67,311, forward strand.
TGTCTTTGGGCTTTACTTTCCCCAGCCCTTTACTGGAAAGGGCACACTGTGTTGTGGTGACATATTCAAAGGAGAATAACAGAGAGAGGCATTTGAATGGTAGCCCAGGAGTGTCACACGTGGGAGGTGTGTTCCTGGTCAGTTTCAGCACTTCACTAAGTATAACTTTCTTCCTCAGTGGGGAAAAGTTAAGTGGAACTCTAGTTACAAAGTCCTTTTTCCAAATGGTATTTGCTGAGAATTGGGTTGCTGAGAATTGGGTTGTTATATTAACATTTGAATCACAAACTTGTTGGACCAGCAGCGTCTGAGCTAAAAATCTTATATGTTTACTGCCAAGTAGAATCTAGGATACACGTGCTTTTGTAGTTTGAAGTTCAGAGAGCTTAACATGTTTCTTTTGATTTTCTTTCTGCACCTTGGCTTGTACCTATGGCCTGTAAATACAATAATTTAAAAGTCAAGATATAACCTCACAATATTGTTGTGTGCTGTTTAATGCCACCGTTGCGGGGGATGCTGGTAACTGGACTCAGACTCTCTCACTGGGGAAGACTCTCTGCTTGACTGCTCTCTGCTCTCTAACCCCACTGCTGACCTTCTGGAGGAGTTCGCCCCCATAGCACTCTCTGCTCCCACTCACAAAGGTAAAGTCCTTCTGGGCCCACATGTGTCCTGGGGAGTTCCTCTTTTTGTTAATAAGGTGTTCACGCTGTTCATTTCTACAGAAAACATGGGTTTGTATTCTCAGCCACTGTTACAGTTCTTCTCAGAGTAGTTAATAAGCTCTGGCAACTAGAGATAGGTGCAGGATCACTTCCTGACTAGAGCTGGGATGCAGCTGTTCCGTGTGCCTTAAGGGGTAACCGCATAGGAGGGTGAGTGACCCTCATGATTGTGGTATGTATTATTAATATGATCCTCATCACTGGTCTTGGAAAGTAATTTTATCAAATCTGCTTCAAGGTTTGTGAATGTTAAGAAACACATTCCTCAAAAAAATCACTTATCAAAAATTGAACTTGTGAAAGTTTTGAGTTTTATTTACCTTTGAGTCATAATTGATTACTGAATTTCTCACTCTAACCTGCCACTTTCACTTCTTAGTCTTGGGCTGGTCTGGTTTGAGATTCTGCGACAGAGTCGCTTTGATTGGGTTCTGAGGTCTGTTGTGATGATAGCTTGCTTGCACATGGAAGCTTGCTTTTGTATTTGAGGAGTGTTAGAAAATGAACAGGTTAAGCCCTTTCCAAAGGAAAGTCAAGAAGAAAACCTCCAGAGGTGACTACAAGCAATGAGCTCCTGGGTAGCCATGATGACAGCTGGTTTTGTTTTACAGCTGGCACAGGAACCTACCTGTTTAGACATAGATGGCTGGCAGAAGTATATCTGTAGTGATGTTTAAACCACAGAGAAGCATTGTCTGCCAAATAAGTGCTCAGCCTGCATTTGCTGGGGGAGAGCTTTAATTAGAATGAAGAATATGCTGGGTGTGGTAGCACATGCTTTTAATCCTAGCACTGGGGAAGCAGGGACATATTGATATCTGAGTTACAGGGCAACCGGGACTACATAATGAGACACTGTCTCAAACAAAACAAAGAACAACTACCAAGAAGAACAAAAATGGGGAGGGAAGTAGTCTAAGAAACTTATGCTGGTGGTCTTTTGTACCCCAATAGTCTAAGTTATTTAAAGTCTTTTCTCACAGAGTCTTGGCAGTTTGCTTGTACATTTGCCTTGTACATTTTGGTTGCTTCTCTTCCATTGTTGGTTTGGGGCCATGGGATCAAATCTGGGATCTCACCCTTGCTAAAGCACAATCTGCCACCAGACCTTGCCCCAGCCTTGACATGGTTGCTCCTCTCTCATCTCCTGCTCCAGGTGTTAGTCAGGCCACTGTTGACTCAGTAAAGACAATGACATTTCTGGAGTAACTTCACACTGTAATGATGGTCTTCTAATAACCCATTCCCTAACTGCTTAGGAGATCTTAACAGTTAAGTTCTAAAGACTTTTACTTCTATATACCTGTATTTTCCAATTTTCTTCTTTTATTTCAACTCGAAAAGTAAGTGCTTTCACCTTTAAGAACAGTGATTGTTCATAGTTGAAGGCTTTGTGCCTCCTTCCTGTTTTTTCATCTGCTAATCTTTTCTTCTGTTGTTTCTGATTGTGTGCTTGCATTCTGTATTAAGCTGCAGAAGATAGTAATCTCATCTCAGGGTTCGGTGTCGCTGAGGGCTCGGAAAAGGTGGCAGAAGATGAGTTTGACCCTATTCCTGTACTGATAACCAAAAACACTCAAGGTAAGAAAGAGGCTGGAGAAAAGAGAAGAGCCTGACATCAGTTCTCATCAAAACACTATCCCTAGCCTGCATGGTGGATGGGAGCATCACCATTTGATGAAGAACACTGGATGATGGCAGTCAGTGTAGGTTGGACCAAACATGAGAGGCAGGTGGAGATGCTGATCTATGTAGCTTAAAACCTCATTGATTTGGAGTTTATTTAGAGAAGAGTTAGTTTTTATGAAATATCAAGCCAAAAAAAAGTGCTCTCAAATTGGTAGAAGCCTGAATGTATATGTCAGAAGTATTAAACATTTTTATCATAATTAGAAAATCTGTAAAGGATGTTCTTTTCAGAGAGCTCCGTCAGTAGACTTTATGGACCATTCTTTTCCTCTTTGGTAGATTGAATCATTTGAGCATGCACAAAACACTAAAACATACCACCTATTTATTTTTAAAAGCATGTTCTTATTTCAGTATTCTAAGTACATTGATCTCTACTTTCTAGGGAGATGGCTTGCTATTGGTAGGCTAGTGGACAGCCAAAACTTCTTAGGCAAATGAGTTGGTTTGGAACCAGTGGCACATCTGCATTGTCGTGCTTCTACTGTGGTGTGCATGGAGTGAACTTCTGGTGGGTGGTGGTGGCTAGTCAGTGGTTATGTTTAGAAATCAACATGTTGGACTTTTAAAATGTGAATGTTGCTTCTCTGGATTTGGTTTTCTTTTTCTCCTTTGCTTGCTCTGCACATCTAACCCTAACCCTCTATGTTTTGTACTGAATCCTATCTTTCCACTTCCAGGTGGGCACTCTAGAAACAGCAGTGGGAGCTCTGAGTCCAGTCTTCCCAACCTAGCCAGGTCTTTGCTGTTGGTGGATCAGCTCATAGACCTGTAGCCGTGAGCCAGTAGCAGACGCAATTCTGTAACCTTCATGCCGTAATACACATTTTCATTACGGAGTTATGAGAAAAAATGATTTTTTTAAAAAAAAAAATCTGCAACTGAGGGACCCTTGAGCCCCTTTCTCCTACCCCTTGCCTTCTCCTATAGAAATGATAAGGAAAGAAAACTCTCCGGCCCTCCGGATCTGCCCCTCGGCCGGCTCCTCTCATTAGTGTGCTGTGTTTCTCCCCGTCTTCAATAGCATTATCTTAACTCAAGCGCTAGCTGCCCTGAGCTTCACCTCTGCTGGAATCCACTCAAGAAGCTTGACTGTCACTGAGCCTGTGACAGACACTGTCTCATTCTTGCTAGGAATGGCCCCATGTCAGTTCTATAGCCCGTCTCCCAGATGCTGATGAATGTGTGTCCATTCTTGCTTTTTATCCTGATGCAGTATCATGAGGACATGGCAGCTATGGCTGGTCTTACTCCCAGGCAGTAGTCTAGAGTCAGGTGTGCAGTTTAAACAGGGCAAAACTAATAGAATGTGTTTGTGAAGAGAAGCTGGACTCAGCTCTAGCCAGCTGACTTTGACCTTGTTTGGTAATAGACTGAGCTAAGAGATCTTATATCCATGCAACCTTGTCTAGCTATCTGGCTTCCATTGAATCGTGATTTCTGAAATCTGGGGGTGTGACTGCAAGTGCTTGAGATCCTTGGATAAATGCGTATGTGATATAAATACCAAGCATTGACACCCTTCCATGTTGCCTGGCCCAAGTTGGGATCAGAATTAGACCAAAATGAGACATTGGTGGGAACATGATAACTTTTACTAGAGGACTTTTCACGGGGGTAGGGGGGTGGATGGGGAAGGGAAGGAATTGTAGCAGAAACAGATGTATTTTTCTTGTGATTTTTTTATTTTGAATCAAATATTGTAAATTGTGTATAAATGAAGATGCTGAATAGTCCTGTTTCCACTTGGCATTTCAAGTCTGACATCAGGTGTCTGTACAGGGTTTTGATCTCTTTACCTTGTATAACATAGCAGTCCTACAGTGTAACACATGGAGCTGTTTTCAGTAGAGTGTATGTCTTCGCTAAGCCTTCAGCAGGCCTCTGTCTCTGTAGAACAAGCATGCTGTTTATTTTCAGGTAATCAGAAATAAGTGTGTTGGGCACAAACCGTGGCTACTTACCTTCTCTCTGGTGTTTAAATAGAAGGCTGAAGCTGATGGAATATGTGCAGTTGGCTTTCCTTGGCTTCCTAGACTTAAAAAAACCAAACAAAGAGTAGTTCTTCATTAACCTTAGACTGTTGCTCATAGACTTAAATAAAGACCCCTGCTTGCCCTACAGCTTGCTCTCCCAATCACCCTTTGTGTACTTATTCATCAAGGTGTGCTTCATTTCCTTATGTGGAGAGCACTTTTGTAAAATCATCCTTTAGAACAGGAGTGGGCACAAAGAACCCCCTTCCTGGATCCAGGGTTGGAAGGAAAACTCTTTAAGTTCATCAGATTTGTATAAATAAAATCCCCAATCTATTTGCTTGTTCTCTACTACTCTGTTTCTTCTCACATTTGCACTTTAAGTGGTGGGGACCAGCAGCAGCACAAGCCTGCAGACACTGCCCTCTGGAGGGCCACCGTTGTCTCCAGCAATGTGACAGCAGGAAGAGCAGACAGCCAGTCTTCCTCTGACTTTAAATCTTAACCGTGCCAGCTGAACCTAGATGAGCTGAGAAAAGGCCTCTGCTAGAAGAGATGGTTTCCACAGGTGAGCGAAGCATGGTGTGCAGCTGAGGACCGAGGAGATGTCACCAAGAGCTCTCCACATGTGGGCTGCAGGGAAGCAGGACTGGTTAACCCTTTGGTGGACAGAAACTGGTGTGTCCTCTCTCCTGGACACAGAGAGAGATGTATAAACTAATGAAGGAAATGTTTATTTTTAAATAAGGCTAATGCTTTAGGTCTGTGTTATCATATTTGTTTTTTTTTTCTCATGAAAACATTAGCAATATAATGAAATGTTTACTTTCTCGGTTTTATTGCAGCTATGAAGAGTGCAGTCTAGAAATTAGTTTAAGTGTCTCTAAACCATTCTTTCATTTGTCACCCGTAATTATATTGAGATATATTGTATAGTCATTTGGCTCAGTAAGGCTTAATGGAGACACTAATGAAAATAACCAGACTCTGGACAAGGAAGATGGTAAAGTCTGGGTGAGATAACAAGAGACCTAGGCTGATCTTTCAGGAGTAAGGCTTTGGCAGGCAGAGCTATTTTGCTGCTGAAAAATACATTCTAGTGACTTGGTCAGTACAGCCTTCCTTTGCATCATCCTAGGCTGAGGGAAGGGCTTGAGAAGAGCATGATGTGTGGTAACTGGAGATGCATAGAACAAAACTGAACTCTGTGAGGGGCCCCCACTACTCTATCTACTTCATCTCACTGCTGTAGGTGAGAGAAAGGGCAGGGCAGCTCAGCCTTCTGGGACCTCATCCAGATCCTGGCTTAGGACCTTGACCAGGCATTTTATTCCTCAGAACTGATGTTGGATTTTTACACAGGATGGTTTTAGATAGGTGATATCTGAGAACGTAGAAGCATAGTATTGTTATGCTATTTTATTTAGAAGGACTATGAAGGATCATATAATCTGGATGTCCTTCATGTAACTTCTATGTTTTTGCTATTTCTGCAGCTTTCTTCAGCATTTACTCACTGGGGAGTAGAATGAGCAATATTTAATCTTGTTGTTACTTGCTGGTTACCTGAATAAAAGCCCACATCATAGGAAGCTTGGAGTTAGATTTTCCTTCTGTAATATTAACCACACACAAACTTACCTATTACAGTTAAACAGAATCCGGAGATTTTAATCTATGTAATCAGGGATTTGCCATTAAAATATGGGCAAATACAATGTGCACTTTTTTTATTTCATCTCACTGCTGAGTGGAAGTAATTACCAGAAGTTGGTATTTTCCTCCAATTAACCAAATTTAATTCCCAAAGTTTATAAAAATATGGTCCTCAGAGGAGATGAGGTTTAAGTGGTCACTTTTAAGTAGTATTACAATTTTACAGTGATTTCTGAAGTCGACAGATCAGAAATGTTTCATGTGTTTGATTGTTCCTTCTGGAAGCATCTGAGTTGTTTTTAAACTCTTGTCCTTAGACATAACATTGCCAGATAAGGTAGCAAGGATATGTTTTCTCAGTAGCTTCACTCACAGCATCTCCAACCCCTCTGCCTCTGAGTATTCCAAAACACAAACCCACTCTGATAAGATGAGGACATTGAAACTTCACAGGCAGTTCCTAGAGGAGACTTTATAGCCCAGAGATTTCACCAACACTGAGTAAAGGAAGCTTTATAATCCCCTGGTCTTTAGGAAATTTATGGATACAGGTTTTTAAATTCCTCTGAAAGAGGTTGTCTCTCTGCTCATTGACATTTCACATTGGACTTGGCTCCTCCTGATCAGATTAGAATTTTAGAATTTGGATTTCTACTCATTGAAACGGTAATGTTTCTTTTTTTTTCCCTTTTTTTATTATTATTATTATAAACAAAGAAGTCACACTTTCTAACCTTGTATATCCTTATTCAAGGTCCCTTCCCCCTCCCAGGTAATGTTTCTTAAGATGTGATGTTTTGTAAGTTATCATTTACTGTACTGCTCCTGAGAAGTGTTTGTTTTGATTCAAACCAACATAGTCTTCTCCCAATGGGGTCTCCTTAAGGAGACCTTTGCAATGGGGTGGGGTTCATGCTCAACAAACAAATGAATGCTGTGGACACCTTGGTTCAAACTAGAATCTCCTGTGACAAGTTTCCTCTGGCATTACGAGTCTTTAACCTTCCTAGTCTGCAAGATGACCTACATTCTGTTGCCACTGACAGAGTTTGGGCATATGAATGAAAGAATCACCTAGAGCACTGAGTTAGCAAATCAGAGGCTGCCTGACAGAATGTTTAGAGTGGGGTGTTTAGGAAAACACTTCAGATTTATAGCCCTTTTAGAGACTAATTTTACCAGTGCAAAATTAGACCTTTTTTCCACAATGATAATGTTCCTCAAGTTGTATGTGCTTGGCCTTTGTGAGCCGAATGAATCCCAGATGGCCTCCATTCTTAGTCCTATGTGGTTTCCCCTGGGTTTCCTTTCACTAAGTGGGAGGGAGGAGGCCTGGGGGCTTCTTAGGTAATACTAACTTCTGCAGAGTTCCCAAAGGGTGACAATTGCTAGGAGGGAAGTCCTTCCTTGGATCTCACTTTGATGCAGTGTCCTGAATTCACATCTGTGGGTATTCTCTTTTGCCTTGTTGTACACGCCTTTGTCACCTGGATGGATTCTTACCTTAGGTCTTTAACTTGTCTTCCCCAGGGAAGCAAAGCCAAGTGATGTAATGAAGCTATCTTGTGCAGTAAAATGTGAAAAATGAACACTGCTTCCCAAGTATTGTATAAATAAGTCTGTAAACAAATTTCTTATGTAAACATACAGAGGAATAAAGCTTTTATCTGTTCAAATGAGTGCATGATGTTTAGATGTATAAGTAGTTTAAGGTACCTATTATATTCCTGCATAAAGGACTTGAGCACATTATTTAGTGGCTGCAAATATCAGTGGACAAGAAAAGTATGGGTACCTGTGCAAGATGTCCTGAGGAAAGTATAGTGAGTAGATAGCTGTGAGATGTCCTTAGGTTTAGTGAGTTATGACCACCTTGGAGAATGGATCCCTTTATGGTCAAAGATGAGAAACCTGTAAACACACCGTCAGCCAGGACCACACTCAGATGATAAAATGGCACCAGTTTGCGGTACCGTCCTCTCATTCAGTGTGTAATATACCCGGGCCAGTTGGACTGAACACCAAGGTGGCGAGAATATATTTATGCCCAGGGAGAAATGGCTCTCTTTAATTGCTCCTGACATCCCAGCTGTGAGCTTTCCTGCTCCTGTGTAACATAAGGGAGAACTCAATGCTAAAAGTTCATGGTGCTACACACCTCATCAGGGTGCTTTTCAATCTCTGGGCATATGACATACCCAAGTCATTACTTCAGACTTCGACAAGAATTTAAATTTCAGATTGGGGCCAGCCAGGTGACTCATTGGTTAAGTGACTGTGCCAAGCCTGATGACCTAAGTTAGAGTCCATGGTGTAGGAGAGGAGTGACCTATGTGAACTGCCCTGGGACTTCTGCTTGAGCGCTGTGGCACATGGCTTGTGCACTCGCACACACTAATAACATTAAAAAAACAACGACAACAAACTTAGATTTTGCTTCTTTAAAGACACTCTGATGACCTCACTGTCAACAATTCTGGGGTCAGTCATCCCCCAAGAATGCTGCACTTTGATCTCTGGGATAGATAGTGTAGGGGATGGTGAAGATAGCTCACACCCTAGGGTGTTCTTTGTGTAACTTACAGCCTTAAAATGGAGCCAGATGGAGTTATTTCTAGAAGTTTTAAAAAATAAAAAGACACATGATCCAGTTTGAGAGAATTATAAGAGAATGCCTCATGATAAACAAAAGCCTTGTACACACTGACGCCAGGTCCTGGAATAAGAGAACAGATCAGATTTTTTTTTTTTTTTAAATTTTATTTTTTAGTTCTTTGGTTACAAGCTGTCTGCTATGGCTGTCATTGCTAACCAAAGAATTCAGCTGTGGCAAGAGGGCAAGTTGGGTGGATCCCTAGCAGGCAGGCTGCTTCAGAGGGAGTCTGCCATTGGCTCAAGGCCGGTCATTTCCGCTGCAAGGACTGTTCACTCTAAAGAGCACATTCACACACCTACATGAGCGACAGCATGTCCTTCAACTGCCGCTAAGATTTGAGGAGTCTCCCCTGAACTCTTCTCTTTCCTGTGCTACTGCCATCAGGGTTCCCCAGAGCCACATAGACGTCTAGGGTCTCTATATTCTGTAGCGTTTCTTTGACCATCAGAGTGCTAGGCCTGCTCACTCTGCCTTAGTCACATCTCACCCCCAAGAAAGGTTGAAAGACAGGCTTTTCAGAAAAGCCCCATTAGATGCTCTTTTTCAGTCTTGAGAAGATTCACAGTGACCTGAAGGATATAGTTGTGATTCTTCTTTTAAACAATGAGAGACTGGTTTTCTCTTCAAACTTGATGCTGTGTTTGTTTGTGTGCTTGTTTGTTTTTTCAAAACAAGTTCTCACTATATATATTCTTGGCTGGCCTGAAACTCACTATGTAGATCAGGCTGGCCTTGAACTCACAGCGATTCATCTGCCTTTTCTTTCTGAGTGCTAGGTTTAAAGGCAGGAACCACCACACCCAGACCACTCTGAACTTCTTAAAGCTGTTGGTATTTTAAATGTAAAATACTCACTATTCACTTCAAAATTCAAAGGTGTCTTGGCATTTCAAATGAGTGGATTTTCTCCTGGGTTCTTGACTCAAAGCCTGATACTTGAAGGAAGTAGTTTGCATGGGTTGGGCATGTTCTTCATGTCCTACTGTGGATGGAGTTCTTGCCTTGCTTCTCCATCACTCTGAGAATGTAACCTAGCATTGAAGGCATCATGCCCTGGGTCTCTAGGTAGACAGGTGCCTTAATTGAATGAATCCAATTTCAAGTCAATCCGTATGATAAATACCGGCAGTACTCACTAGTTCACTTACCTTCTGTCTCTCTGTGCTAAAGGGCTTTGTTGTGCTGCACAGCCAGTGTGGAAGCAACAGTATTGAGGTGGTTTGGGAAGGAGAGGAAGATGCACTTTAATTTTGTCTACTGAGGCTTTAGACTGACTGTCATATAAGAGGAAATAACCTAGTGACTCTTAGGAACCTCTTACATTTCTTGGTGAGTTTTATTTTGAAAGTTAGTGGTTCCCCCTCCCCCTGCACTTTACATCCCTTATAAAAGTTGTTCCCTGGGTGTTGCTGAGATACATTTAATTTCAGTGCTCTTGCCTGAGAAATTAGGATTATGTTCATATACACTGTGAGGAAACAGGAAGTCTTCATTTTCTACTTGTTTCTGTATCAGTACTTAGTTGTATGCAAGAGAATTAAAGCACAAGGAAAAGTTTATTCTCTTCAAATTTTACTTTAAAAACCACATTGTACCAAATGGGATTTAACTTAAAATTTGAGTTTAGAATTCATTATTTTCAAACTATTAGAAAAGAAAACAAAAATGGCGGGGTAGGGGGAGAACCTTCTGAAAATTATTCAAATTATTTATTGTCAACTGATTAAAATGAGTCACTGCTTTAAAATAAGTTACAGGATTCAGAAAACCGATATTTTTGTATAGTGTCTTTAAATAAAATGTTCAGCCCCCTCTTTGTGTTCTCTACAGTGTAAGTTCTCACTAAGTGATTGATTTTCCAATAAACCAACTTTGTAGCCCCTTCCTCTGTGCTATGCGCTTAGTTCAAGCAAGACTTAGTAGAGGGCGATGTGTAGCAGAAATTTCCTGTCTGGTAAGGTATTCATTGGAGGGAGGGGGCACAGGTTGGGAGGAATGGCCAATAATTAGTATCCTGGTGGGTTGGGGCATTCTGCTGGTATGTCTTTTTTGGAGCCCATAATAAAATATATTTTGTCCCCCACCTCCCACCCACCCTTTCTCTGGATTCTTCTTGCTTAGTTACATATGCCTTTTTCCTACCCTCTTGCTAACATGTGCCCAATGACATACTTCTAACCTGCTAATATTTCTTGGAAGGTAAGCTGTATTGCATTCTGATAATTGTCTATTTGATTTGAAATGCCAGAGCACCCAGAGGCACCTCTACCTACATTTCCACTTGTGCTAGTACATTGGCGTTTGCTAGTGTTTCTGCTTAAAGAACTTAATGGTGGATTCATTAAACAAAGATAACTTGAGATACTAAAAACAAAATTCTAGGGCCACTCCAGCCAAAGTCGACGTCATCTAGTATGACTCAGAAAGTACCCTCTGTATTTGCATCAGGCACCAAGTGCTCTGTGAGTACTGCTTGCAGTGTGTAATCAAGTAAGCATGCATTTACTGACAGCTGAACTCTGCCCGTCAGAGGTCTGTCTTTGTGCACGTGGAGCACACGCCAGATGCAGAGTTAAGTTCATCCCCAGGCAGTGGTTCTCCATCACCCCAGACTGTCTGGTATATGTGGAGAGGAATGACTGAGCTCGTTTCTGTTTGGCTCTGAGCCAGGTAGAGCAGGCGTCTGTGCCTGGCCTGCAAGTAGGAGTGTTGCCTAGTTGCCTTGAATGTCAGTGTGCCAAACATTTTCACCTTTCCTGCTCATTATGTCTATCATGACCCAAAGTGTGAGATGGTAGTTGTGTTTTGAGTCTGTGTGCATTTACCTTGCTTGACTTTTTATTTTTGTTTTTCCATTTTCAACATCTATCATTTGGTTCCACAATGTATCTGCCTCGGTTGACCATTAAATGTTCCAGAGAGCTCTGACCCAGTCTCCACATTAATTCTAAATTTTATGCTTTTCTAGGTCTCCAGCGAGAGCCCAGTCCTTGTCCTGTAATTACTGTAGAGCACTTTAAAGAACATGTGGGTGCCAAAGGCCTCGTCCTCTATCCAGATTCCTGCAGAATTCCTGAAACAAAGACCTTAGAGTCTGACTCCCTGGCCCGAGAGGGCCCTTCCAGCAATAGCTCCTTCCACAGCAGCGAGGAGGAGGCTACCGACCTGGAGGGGGACATGTTGGACTGCAGTGGGTCTAGGCCTCTCCTGGAGTCTGAAGAGGAGGATGAGAGCTGCAGGCCTCTCCAAGGGAAGCTGGGAGAAGCCAGTCTGTTCTCTGAGCCTGGAGTGTCTGCTGAGCCAGAAAAGACGGGACAAGGCGAGATAAAGAGCCAGTTCTTACCCATTAACCAACAGGCCTCAGATGGTCTTGGGGAGCCTGATGTCTTTGCCACAGCCCCCTTCAGGAGCTCTCTGGTTCCAGCAGATGACATGGACATTTTCTCCAAAGCCCCTTTTGTATCCAAGGGCAATGTAGCTCCTTCCCAGACAGAGGAGGTAGATGTATTCTCCAGAGCTCCTTTTACCAAGAAGAGGAGTGTGGATGAGTTACTGGCTGTGCAGGGCTCCTCCCAGGATTTGCCGGTGCAGGTTGGCCTCAGTCAGCCCAGTGAAGGGCCCCTACTTCCAGGCCGAGGTAGAGCCACGTACACCCCCACCCCTGCCCAGGCACAGTATCCTGTGACTGGCTTTGCACAGCAGGCCAGCCTCCCCTCCCACTCTGTCCAGGTGGCAGACCATTTTGACAGCAGCTCTACCAGGGGGTCACCCATGGAATCTGGGAGTTATCCTAGTGACAGAAACAGAGGACTGCAGTCCCAGAAAGAAGTCTTTTCTGGGCCGGTGGCTGGTAAGCCATTCCTCCCCCAAGCTTTATCCAAATATTCCCGACACTATAGCCCAGAAGATGAGCCAAGCCCAGAAGCCCAACCCATTGCTGCCTACAAGATTGTTTCACAAAGTAATAAGCAGTTGCTAGCTGGCTCTGTGTCTGTCACATCTCTGTCCTCCAGGACTACAGAGCTGCCCTCCCCTGCTGATCCTTTTGCTTTAGCACCCTTTCCTTCAAAAGCAGGCAAACAGAAACCCTAGGAGTGAGACCAGCCTGAGGCCTGCCTCCAACCACCCACCAGCACCCAATCATAGCACTCCTGGCAGGCCCTCAGGGAGTGCCCACGATGGATGACCCCGCAGTTCCCTGCCTCAGAGCAGAATCACTTCATGGCAAGTTGCTGTAAGACTCAGCAGAAGCTCTTTATGTTACACTTCCTGCTTTTGTTTATACTCATTTCTGGACTTGTAGGCATTTCTGCTCTTTTATACAGGCCTCCATCTGAACTCAGAACTCTAATTCTTTTCTGCCCAGAAACCTTTTTAATCCAGGAGTATTTCACCCTCAGTTAACAGGGGCTGTATAACACCATGACTTGGAATTCCTGCAGCTTCTGTTGGGAATCACTTGAAGATTCAAGATGAATCCCTCCAGGACTCAACAATACTCTTGAAACAGAGAGATTTCTAGAAAAAAACAGCAATATAAACCTACTGCACATCTGAAGAAATTCATCCTTCAGCCTCTCATCATTCATTCCTGTGGAGTCAGCAGCTCTCAAAGGATTCTGGGATCTGTCACTGAGTCTGTATGAGCCAAGCTGGCCTCTTGTGCACAAGTGTCTGTGTGCATGATATAGGTCAGATTCTCTGTCTTGTAAAAGAGCACATAGGTGGGAAAAGCCTACTCTGCCTTCCCATAGTCCACTTTTTAGACGAATATATGCATACACATGCGTGCATGCCTGCAAGAAACCTTTTTCCTTTGAGTGAAACCACCATGCCTACCTCCATTATCTAATCATTTTCTTGTGTTTGCCTGACTTGAACCTTGGCTTATTTAGATTTTTTTTTCTCTCATGGTAAAATTGAAGTTGTTGGACTGTATGGGGGCAAGCCTGCTGGAACTGAGGTTTCAGAGTGAATTTTTAAAATTCCATTTATCTGGTTTTGAAAAAATCAAATTTCCAAAACTGGACATGATAGCTCATGTCTGTAATCCTAGCTCTTGGGAAGCTGAGACAGGAGATTGCCACAAATTAGAGACTACCCTGGGTTTAACAGTGAATTCCCAGCCACCATATCTCAACACTCTCTCTTCCCTCCCAAAAACGTCACTAGTTCTTCTGTTTTCCCTTGCCACAGGGGAAGAGCATCTTACGGTTCCAGTTCCAGGGAATCCTTTCTGGGTAACATTGTTATGAAATTCATTAATCAAGAGCCTAAGCTGTAAGCCAGGTTTGCCTGGTTTTTCCCCCAAACTCTTCCCATAAGACTCCGTTGCTTCTTGAGTGGGTATAAAGCTGATACCTAGAAGTAAGTTGGAAATGAAAAAGAGCTGGCCAGCTGTTGTAGCAAATCTTTAAATTATCTGTTCTGTTCAGATGTTAAAGTAGGACAGGTGACTGGCTATGTTTTCAGAGGTGTGTTCTTATTTCTGGAAAGTTCTGACTCATTCCTAGTGTTTTCATGCCCTTCATTTTTAGTGCCTTAAAAGAAAACGCATGATTCCTTGGGGAGGTTTCTGCTGGGGAAGCTGAGTCTAATGGAGAGTCTGCACTCTCAGGGTGCATGCTTACAGCTTCTGGCAGTCGGTTCCTCCACTTGCTTGGGGGAAGTTTGGAGAGTTGCACACCAAACTAGATCTGTTATATAAAAATTATTAGAAACCAGGCATGGTAGCATATTCCTATAAGCATAAAGAAGGGGTTCAAAGTCAGCCTAAACTATATGAGTCATACAAGAAGAATTACTGAAAATTTATCCAGTAATGAAGCCTAAATGCCAGGCTGCACTTGCAGTCATCAGTTAGTTGTGATATCCTTTAAGTTTGAAAGTTAAGGTTTGAAGGCACAACTCAGTAGAAGAGTATATATGCTTTGCATGCACCATGCCCAGAGTTCTGCCCTCAACACACAGAAAAATAATAAAATAAAACCCAGGACTCTTTAACAGTAACCTAAAAATGGTTACTTTTTGCCTGATGCGGTGGCAGGCACCTAAACCCCAGAACTTGTGAGTTGGAGACATGTGGATCTCTGTGACTTTGAGGCCATCTTTGTCTAAGTAGCAAGTTCCAGGCCAGCCAGTGAGTGAAAGCCTGCCTTAAGAGGGTGAAGGGAGCTGTTTTCCAGTACTTTCCTTTGTGGTATTCTCCACCTGTTTAAATAACATATGCCAGAGCCCCCCAGCAATGGTTGCCATGTGAGGCTCCACCCCATTGGAAACCTGCCTTTCACATCGGTAAAGGCTAAATATTCTCTCAAGGAATTTGCTTTCTCACAGTTGCTATTTTTGAATTTTTTGTGTACTAGTGGATACAAACTAGTCTTTCTATTAGATGAATAGTTTGGCTACTGTACATGGAACTTTGCAACCAAACTTCTCATGCTTGTTGTCGGTGAAGTCCTCCAGGGCATGTACAGAAAGGATGGGAATATTCTGACACAGTCCTCACTTGATATTACAAGCTCCTGCCGGCTTGCAGCATATACCTGTTGTCACAGCTACTTAGAGGACTGAGGCAGAAGGACAGCTTAAGCCCAGGATCTCAAGGCCAGCTTTGGCAACATACAAGGACCCATCTCTTGAACAGAAGTTTTGGAATGCAGGATCAGCATCAGCTACATAACAGTACTGCAAATAGTTCTAACCCTGATTACTGTATCACTCCATGTCATCAAGTAGTCATTTTTTTTTTTTTTTTTTTTAATTTTTTTTTTTATTTTTTTTTCCTTTATTTTGTATTTATTAAAAAAAAACACAGTAAAAAGAATTTAAAATGTGAAAGTAGTCATTTTAATTCACCAAGTCCAAAGTAGAATAAAGTCACAGACTCTTTTATTTTATATAGTTGAATCATTTGTGAAGTATGAGCTTGAGGGCCTTTTTTCATCTACTGAGTGGAAAATCTGTCTACTATCTTTGAGTAGGGAGTAAATGTGACCACATGCAGATTGGTTTGTTTTTGTTTTTTCTTATGTAACAGTTCCTGAAGGAAATCTGACAAGCAGTTAGTGGACAGATGAGTTCTGAAAGAGGTGCTGTGGAAGAGTCTAGATCAGTGGGTAATTTAATGACCAGGTGTCCTGGTGGGATGCCATTCTGAATGGAAATCTGGAAAAGTTTGTTTTGCAGGGAATTAGACGTGCAGTCTGTGAATCAATGGCAAGTTCCCAGTGACTACACTCAGCCGTTTAATCATAGGAAGAGAAAATATTGTCAGCAAAGAGCTGCACTGTCTTCATTTCTACTGTTAGTCTGTGTGTACAGTTCATAGGAAACACTTTTCACTCAGTAGGAAGAGATGAGTCAGAATAACCTGAGACAAAGCCTTAAACTGTGTCATGTATGTACTCATGAACTCTTCGATGATGCACTAGGCTGGGGATAGAGCTGAGATGGAGCCTGGCCTCTGTAAGGCCCTGCCTGGCTCCTCCCTGTTAGCTGGCTGATGAGCACTATTGACAGACATAACTTACATGTGATGGAAAGTGTCTGCCAATTTCTTAGGCTTACAGTACAGCTCTTTAGCGCCAAATCCATGGTTAGCACCAAAACAAATAATGAAATGAACATCTGAGGTAGGCACACCTATGATCCCAGTACTTGGGAGGCCAAGGCAAGAGAATTATGAGTTCAAATCAAGACCAAACTGAGCAGCTTAACAAGACCTTTTTTGTTTGTTTGTTTTGTTTTGTTTTTTTGAAGACAGGGTGTCTCTTGTGTAACTTGGAGCCTGTCCTGGAACTCGCTCTGTAGACCAGGCTGGCTCAAACTCTCAGAGATCTGCCTTCTTCTGCCTCCCAAACACTGGGATTAAAGGCCTTTGCCATCACTGCCTGGCCTCTTAGAAAGATTTTAATATTAAATTTTAAAAAGCGTTAGTCTTGTAGTTAGGCAGTAGAATGCTTGCCTAGCATGTGCAGCCACTGGATTTAATTTTCTCCAGTACTGGAGACAGAGAACACATAGAGATTTTTCATCATGTGATAGTGAGCAATCTGGACATGAAAGTGAACAGAAGTTGGTGCTGAAAGGAGATTTTAGTTCATACGGGCTGTTTTGTCTTGGCTCTTTGGTGGGGCTGAAGACCTATGTGCCTCTGTGTGTGTGTGTGTGTGTGTGTGTGTGTGTGTGTGTGTGTGTGTGTGTGTGTTCTACTCACTAACCCATATTGTGTTTCAGTTTCATCTGGCAACTGAGATCATCTAAATGTTCAAAAAAATGCTGATTTTCTGGCCTTTTGTATATTTATTAAGTGTTGGACTCTTGGACTATGTGTTTGTCAGTGTTTTCAGCTACTCTTGACTGGTATATAAAGTATTAGAATGAGGTGATAATAAGAAATGTATTTTTATTCTGTAAATGAAAATAATCAAAACAGATCAGATTGTATGATATGTATAGATTACTTCAAATAGGAAACTTAAATGGAAACTTCAGGAGCAGGAGATAAATGCAGTGCCCTCTCCTGCAGGAACAAATGGACTTCCCCTGGACTCCCCTGGAGTCCATTTGGGTCCCTCACATGTAAAGGGATGTTGCTCCTTGCTGCATCTTTCACATTCAGATTTTAGAGCACATCTCAGTCAACTCCAGAGCAGCTGCTAGTCACAGCATTTTTATCAAAATCAAACTTACTTTGATAAAAAGTGGCTTGCAGAAGTATAAAGGTAGAAGATAAGAGTACCTTGACACTTTTCCATGGCTACCCTGTTCTTCAGCCCTCCAGCACTTGCCTGGAAGAGAGCAAAATCATGTCGTCTGAGTGATAGCCTTTGTGAATCAATATTTGTTTTGTTCTAACCACCAGAACACTTGAAAACAATAAAAATTTTACTAAAGAAAAGGTTTCAAAATGCTTAAAAATAAAAAGTAGTGTCTGGTTGTAAATTGTTTCTGTTCTGTCCCCAGAGGTCTTTGTGTACCCACACCCCTTTTCCTAATCCCCCTAATTTCCTCCCTCAACATTCTCCTGTTTGACCAGACCAGTAAGTGGGTGGTGAACTGTCATACCAGCTTATGGTTGTTGCCCTTGCTACTGTAAGATTTCATTTTAGGATTCAGGCCAGGTGTGACAATCTTAACAGTGTAATGGCTTGCCCTCTCCTAGAATAAAGGACAGCGGAGGGTTGGCAGGACCCAGCTTTCCTCTGTGGAGATATAACACAGAAAATGCTCTCTACCCTGACCTTACCCACTCTAGAACAAGTATACATGTAAGAGGACTCCAGGATAGCAAAAATAGGTAAATGCTGGCCACGGGGCCTGTAATGAGGCAAGAGGTTCACTGTGAGTTTGAGGCCTGCTTGGCCTACATAGCAAAACCTTGTCTCAAAACATACACAAAAAGGCTAAATATTAACTACATGTAGTTTAGAGTTTTTATAACTTGTAATTCCATAAGTTTGTGAGCTGTATTTTACCAACCTCTGGTTTAGTCAAGTGTTACACAGTTCTGAGTTGATAGCATTATCTGTGCAGCCTTGTGTAGAACCATGCATATATACGCCAAGGGGCCAGATTTCTTTTGGCAAGGAATTTCAGAGTGGATTTTTTTCAACATCAGTTAAGAATAGGTCAGGGTTGGCTGATAGCACATGCTTAGACTGTGTAATGACTCATGTCCAGTCTCCACTTTCACTTTGAGGTAATGGGAAACAAAATCTTTCCCTTCAAAACTGGTGAGCCTGCTGTGTTCTGCAAGTCCACCAAAGAGTCTTGTGTGAGGAGTTTCCCAGCATCTGTGTGCACAAACCTGCTTCTTTGTGGCAACACCAGCCCTCCCTTCCAGTTAACCATCTAAAGAGGACTGGGGAGGGACCACAGCTGCTAGCTAGCACCAGTAACTCAATTCCTTGCTGAAACCTTCGAATTCAGCATTGGAGTTGTTTGCCCTGTGGTGAGGGAATTGAGTAGCCATTGTGTCAGCCTCCTTCCCAAGTAAGGAGTAGCACTTAGTAGTAGGGGGACAGTGGTGACCCGCATCACAGGTCTGAAGATGTTTGGAATGGGATATTTAATGTCATTTGTAGGGAACAAACCAAATATTTGAGGCCAATGACCATGCATATCTCCAGGAGGGAAGGTGAGCACCCTCTGCTGGCAGTATTTAGAGTTGATTGAGTGAGGATCTGTAAGCAGCCTGGAAGGAATGCTGAGGTCAGCAGGTTTCAGGAATCCTTAACATGCAAACTATCTTGGGGAAACCAGAAACTCATACCTAGCAGTTTTGTAATACCTCTCATTGCAGGCTGTTAGATTTATGTTGTTCACTCTTGGTGTGATCTGTCTTATGTATCTGATAGTTTTTATGGATAATTGTTTGGGTTGTAAACTCCTATACTCTATTAAAATGAACCTGATTAAATGAAAGTGACTAAGTGGTGATGTTTTTTCTTAAGTGGATGAAAGGACCCTAGGCACCTTCACCAGCACAGAAATTATAACATTCCTGAACAGAAGCCAGTATTGGCACAGTGAAACCTACAGGAAATGAACCTAGGACATCCCAAGCCCCCAGACGTGAGGGAGAACCTGCCTGCCTATTTACCACTGTGAAGAAAACAGCCAGGATGGTAGTTGACCGAACTTTTCCTGAGCTTGACTTAACAGGGTTCAGGAACTGTTGATACACTGTGTTCAGAGATGTTATTCACAATCCAGGACCCCAGAGTTCTGGGGTAATACACATGAGTAAAACCAAAGTTGTCTGCATTTTGTGAGGGCTTACTATCATTTAAGTATAAGCCTCCACCTGCTTCTATGATTTTTTAAGTTTTGGAGACAGGGTCTCACTATGTAGCATGGCTGGCCTAGAACTTGCTATGTAGACCAGGCTAGCCCCAGACTCTCAGAGATTTGCCTGCTTCAGCCTCTTGAATGCAAGGATTAAAGCCATGTGCCACCACACTTGGCTACTTTTATAATCTAAAGTTCTTAAAGATTGCCAGGTGTTTGTGCCACACTCCTTTAGCCTAGCCCCAGCATTTGGGAGGCAGAGGCAGATGGATCCGTGTGAGTCAAGAATAACCTAGTACTACAGAGCAAGTTCCAGGACAGCCAGAGCTACCTTGTCTTGAAAAAGTAACTAAACAAAAAACCTCAACTGTTTTGTGTTTCAAGGTTGCAGCAGCAGCCACCAAAGCTGCTTTCTCTCTTACCTGAGACTGCAAGTGCTCTGGGGGAGGAGACTCCCACTGGGCTTTCTACCAAGGTGTGGGACAGGACTTCCAATGGGAAGAATCAGGTGAATGCACTAGCGGATGGTTGAAACCCTAACCCTACCTTTCCTTGTGCTTTCCTTGAGTTCACCATAGATTGGAGCAGTAAAATCTGGGCTAAAGTGGGAGTGTACCCGTGGAAGGGGAGGAGCACATCTTGAACCCAGAGGCAGTCCGCAGTCTCTTAGGCACACTGACTGGACCACTCCCTAGTGGACCACTCCTGAATTCGGAGCTGGTAGAACCTGCATTTCTTCCTTGACAAAATTTAAATACAAATTTTTACTTGGGATATTTGCATCAAGTATAGGGAGTACATGCAGAGCGTGATTGTGCACGCCTTTAATCCCAACCGTGGGGAAGCAGAGGCTGGCCGAGCTCTGGAGTTTGAGGCCAGCCTGGTGTACAAAGCAAGTTCCAGAACAGAGAACATACACAGAGAACCCTGTCTCAAAAAACTGAATATATATATATACACATACATATATATATATAGAGAGAGGGGGGGTATAAAAGAACACAGTGGAAGAAGGTAGTTGTGAAACAACAAAAAGCCCAGCTTTTTTTTTTTTTTTTTTTTTTTTTTTTTTTTTTTTTTTTTTTTTTTTTTTTTTTGAGACAGAATCTCACTTTAATTGGCCTCAAATTCATGAGTGATCCTCCTGGTTCAGCCTACTTTGTTCTGGGATGAGGAATGTGTGATATCTCACCATTTGTAAAATTTGCAATGAACAAAAAGTTGACTAATGAGTCTCCGTTGAATGTAGGAAAGAATATGTCTCAAAACAATGATAGCCAAACTTGCACTCTGTGGGCAAGTGATTAAGATTTAAATGAGCTTAATGGAGTTGCTTCATAGTTTACCTACATATTAGTGCCCTAATCCTTAAAACCTGAGGATGTGGAGTATAGACGGGATGTGGGAAAAAAAAACTGGGAAGAATAAAAGGAGGTAAACTAATCAGACTATATTATGAGAGAAGAAAAACTTTTTTATTAAAAGGGGGGAAATAAACCTGTCTTCCTCGCTCCCCGCCTTGGCTCACCCGCAGCACCGCTCTCCACCTGTAGGGGGTGCGCTTCCCGAGACCGCCCTCTTCCTAAGGCCTGAGTCCGCTTAGGACTTGGAGAGATAGGAGGCGTGTCCGCGCAAGCGCACTGGCACTGGGACGATGGCGGCGGCCGAGCGGGCGTGGGGAGCTGCAGCTGTTTTAGCCCAGCTGTACAGGCGGTAGGTGTCGGCCTCGGTCCAGCAGTTCCCTCTCGGCCCCCTCACGTGGAGGGGATTGGTGTCTGACGGAGTCTTACCCTGGATCCAGAGCGGGAGGCCCGACCACCCTCTACAGAAGTTCCTTGTAAGCCCCGCGGGAATGTGGCTGCTAATGAAGAACATTCCCGGGGTCATTCCCTTCCCGTTCCGGGGAGGTACAGCCAAGGTCACGGCTTAGAGGGAAGCGACTCACGGGACCCACCGCCCAGGCCTATTCTGGCTTGTCCCGTTCCTCTTCCAGAGCTACCCTGATTCCGACTAACTCAGACATCTGTCAGACCCAAGTGTGACTCCTGTAGAAAAAGGCATAACAGAATTATGATGGTTACCTTGAAGTTTCAAATGCATTTCATGAGCCAGGTATATGGGTTCACCCCTATGTCATCCCATCCCAGGTGAACGCAGAAAGACTAGGAGTTCAAGGCCATCCTGGTCTATATGAGATCCCTATTTTAGAAGTCCTAAATGCATGTCATAAAAATAGATTTACTGAAGAATTTTGTGGGTTGCCTCCTCCCGTTTTCGTTGACGTTTCTTGAATTACTTCATGTCTTTTAGAATTCAAACCTTCCTGCCAGAGTACACTTCTGATTTATCCACTCTGCTGCTTTTTCCCAGGATCGAAGGAAAAGTAGTAATGGAATGCCGCTTGGTTTCCTAGTTCTGGACTATTCAGTCCATTCACTTAATGAGTAGTTACTGGTTACTACATAGTGGTAACAGCTGCCATTTACTGAGCACCTACTGTGTGGCCTCTTAAGCCCATGGATTAATAAGTGTTCTTAGGGACAATGATCTGCAATGTTCTACAAGTGCCCCCCCACTTTTGAGTGTGTTTATAAAGTATACAGCAGACCATAAACGTATAAGACAGCAAGCCACAAGAAAACAGAGACCAGAACAGACTGGGGAAGCTATGGGAACCAACAGTTACGTGGGGACTCTGGTGGACAAAGGAGGCCCAAGGCTGAGTACCTTCTCCTGGGTATGACTTTTAATTAGCCATTTCTATCATAGGCATGTTTAGATCGTGTCTTGTATTTTGGGAAGTGCCTGGTAATAGTTTACTTCCCAGCTGTGTTCAAGGGACACTGGTTTTTTTTGTTTTTTTTTTTTTTAAACTTTATTTATTTATTATTTATTTATTTATTTTCCTTGGTGTTTGCCTGGAACTGGAACTACAGACAGTTGTTAGCTGCCATGTGGGTGCTGGGAATCGAACCCGGGTCCTCTGGAAGAGCAGAGGGTGCTCCTAACCGCTGAGCCATCTCTCCAGCCCCGGGCTTGATGTTCTTACTCTTAGTCTATTTTGCACTTCTGCTGTCTTTTCCCCTAGAAGGGGTCTTGGAGGACAATTTTAAGTAAACATTTAAGGCAGATGGATCTCTGTGTTCAAAGCCAGCCTGGTTTCTAAAGCAAATTCCAGGCAGTGAGATCCAGTCTTAAATATTTCCTCCAGAAGAGTTCCTAACTTTAGATTTTGGGACATTTGTGTTTAAATGAGATACCATGGGGATAGATCTCAAGGCTAAACACATTCATTTTTTTTTTCATGTGCACTTTACCCCTAGTGGAAATGTATGCAGTGTTTTGGATTTTGGCAGAACCCTTACATGAGGTCAGGAATGGGAAGAGTGAGAGCTTAGAATACTTCAGATTTCTGCTCAGGGGTGTTCATTCTCTACTTTTTTCTTTTTCTCCTCCTCCTGTTTCTCTTCTTCCTCTTTCTTCTTTCTCTTCTTTCTCCTCCTCAATGTTTCTCCTTTTCTTCTTCTTTTTTTCCCCCAAGCTGGGACCCACTAACCAAGGGGCAAATGCTAGGCAAGCAACGTACCACTGAACTGCATCCCCAGCTGTTGACACAGGTGGCCTAGTTCTCTCTAGGAGACAGTGGTATGAGACAGAAAAGGGGAAACCTTTCATTGTATACATTGTTCCCCTTACCTGTTTTTAACCATATGACTCTGATGCCTAGGGGCTGGAGAGATGGCTCAGTGGTTAAGACCATTGACTGTTCTTCCGGAAGACCTGAGTTCGATTCCCAGCATCCACATGGCAGCTAACAACTGTCTGGAATTCCATGATCTGACACCCTTACACAGTTATACATGCAGACAAAACACCAATTCACATAAAATAAAAATAAATATTTAAAAAGAAAAAGAAAAAAGAAAAAGCCATCATGTGGCTGAAGGTCTGGGGCTGCAGATATAAATCACTCTGTCAATACATTTCTGTTTCTGATACCTGACTGTTAGTATGTATTTCTAGTTACCAACAAAATGGGTTCTCCTGTGGTTTTTCCAGCATTTTTTATTATGTATATGAGTGTTTGCTTGCATTTGTGTATGTGTGCCACATGCATGCCTGATGCCCAAGAAAGGTCAGAAGAGGGCTTTGGATCCCTTGGAACTGGAGTTACCATGCACATGCTGGAACCCAAACCAGAGCCTCTACAAGAGCACTAAGTGCCCTAACCACTGAGCCACCTCTCCAGGCCCTTTAGCTTGGTTTTTAAATTATATTATTTGCTTAATTAGAAATAATGTTGCAGATAGAAAATGGAGAGTTAACTCTCGAATTACTTTCATTGCTGGTTATGTATAAATCTTATCTGTTTTATATATACAAGAGAAGTATAGATTGACTTTAAAAGGTCAGATTGCTTGCTGGGTGTGGTCTGTGGTTCCAGAAATAGGGAAACAGAGGCAAGAATATCACAGAAGTGATATCATGAAGCCACCTGCCTACACTGTGATAGCCTGTTTCAAAACAACAAGACCGATTAGATTGCTTACCTTGTCATTCATTGTTTGTTTTAATTGTAGGTTCTGTCATGTGGTGACTCCATACACCTTTAAGAAACAACCTCTGCACCAATATGTACGAAGACCACTTTTCCCGATGTGTGCACCCTTGTCTAACACAGGTACAATTTCACCTCTTCAGAAAAAAATGTGTTGCTGAAGTGAGTGGAACAGTGCTAGAGTTAAGTCCTAACTCTTACAAAAGACAAAATTTTAAAGGTTTCTTTAAAAGGTTCCATTACATTTATGTGTATATGTGGGAGTGTGCCACATCACACGTTTATGTGTATATGTGAGTGTGCCACATCGCATGTTTATGTGTATATGTGAGTGTGCCACATTGCACGTTTATGTGTGTATGTGGGAGTGTGCCACATTGCACGTTTATATATATATGTGGGAGTGTGCCACATTGCACGTTTATGTGTGTATGTGGGAGTGTGCCACATTGCACGTTTATATATATATGTGGGAGTGTGCCACATTGCACGTTTATGTGTATATGTGGGAGTGTGCCACATTACACGTTTATGTGTATATGTGGGAGTGTGCCACATGGCATGTGGGAGGTCAGAGAACAGCTTGAGTTGGCTCTCTCTTACTGTGGGTGGGTCCTGGGATTGAGCACAGGTCCTTACCCTTGGCAGCAAGCACCTTTACCTCCTGAGCCATTTCACCAGCCCAAGAATTTGTCACTCTTCTATTCGGAGGCTTTAAAAGGATCCAGTGATTTCTGTCTGCTTTTTACCATACTTAGTCAAAGGACATTGGGAAATCTCTGTCTTGTAGACACATTTTTTTAAACATGAATTTCTTAGTAAATGATTTCTAAGATGAAATATAAAAAAAAAAAGAAGTTACAGTGGATTTGTGATTGAAAGACTCAGGTGTATTTGTGTATTTTAAGCTATTACTTTCTCTAATTCTAAAGGAATGTCGGTATAACTGTAAATTTCTGGCTTTTATCCAGGCTTCTAGCACCTAATTGAAATGTGAGCACTGCAGTGTGGTTGAGGAAGCTTAGGGGTAGGTGTGCAGACTTGATGTGGTCACGGATTAGCCTCTCTCTTCATGCTACCTTGCACACCTGTGGTGGTGTTCTGGGGTGAGGCTGAGGGTGGCCTAGACATGACTTGAGTCAGGAGGAGTCTTACCTCTTCTGATGGGAGATGACAAATGGTTGCCTGTGGTCTGCATGTTTCTTGAATCTCAGAACACCTTAGGTGTAAGTACTGAATAACTCAGCAGCTCAGGCCATTTGGATTGGTTACATTTTCTGGGGCTGCAGTTTGTGGTCTTTGGTCTTTTCCTGTTGGACACCCAGTGATTTCAGTCTTTTGCCAGTTCTTGTCTTGGCTGTGCAGGAGCTGATTCCCACCTGGTTAGGGACCTGTGCAGCACCACTCCGCCAAGGGAAGAAAGTATTTCACATCCGTATTCTTTCTCCTGACTTAACTAAGGGCACTTTGAGAAGCGCCCATTGGATAGTAGAGCCAGGAGGCTGTATTTTAATTACAGTGCTTCTCCCTTCCCTGTCCTCCCTGTAAACCTCCACGTACCTTTGTCTGCTCACCTTCCAGCCCATGGTCTCTTCTTTCATTAGTTGGTATTGTATGCATATGTATTTGCATATACATGTATAGTCTTAAGTATAACCTGTTAAGTCCATATAAAGTTACTTGTATGTGTGTGGAGTTGTTCTTAAGATAACTAATTTTTTTTTTTTTTTTTTTTTTTTTTTTTTTTTTTTTTTTTTTTTTTTTTTTTTTTTTTTTTTTTTTTTTTTTTTTTTTTTTTTTTTTTTTTTCAGAATAACACTTTATTTTCATTAATTCACACAAAATATTACAGTTGGTTCAAGGAGGCCATCACTTATGTGTCCAGTGAGAACTCTCTCATGGCCATTCAGACAGAAGTAATGGAGCCATTAGCATTCAGGTTTACTCAGGGTCCACACTTGCACTATGAACTATGTAGAGCCTGTTTCA